>CADDXX010000314.1:328940-354768 GCA_902810485.1 Alauda arvensis | reverse complement strand
AAGACAGAAAAAAAAATATCAAACAAAGCCACTGCACCTCAGAGCAGGGACTCTCAACACCAACCCAAACCCCCAGCACAGAGGGGTTTCCTGCAAAAATATCCAGAAAAACCTTTCCCAAAATCACCCTTCAAATGTCCTGGCTGCCATCTCTGTGTCCTTGCAAAAACCAGCTTGAAGGAATGAGGGAAAGGCTTGGTTATATAATAATAATAATAACAATAACAATAATAATGATTCTAAATATAACAATAACAATAATAATAGTTGTTATTGTTATTATTGTTATTAATGTTGTTGTTAATGATAATAATGATAATAATAATAATAATAGTAATAATAGTAATAATAATAACATGTGAATGAATGTTGGAAAGGTCTGGTTCTTAAACTATTATTACAATTATTATTAACAATAAAAGTAATAATAGCACAAGAGTGAATGTTAGGCCTGGTTCTTAAAAGAAAATAAATTTTAAAGTACCAGCTACTTAAAAGAGAAGGAATTTTCCTGAAATAAATGAGGCTTGAGCATTCTTCATTAGATAAAATATTATTGAGCTTTTTCAAAGATGACTGGGAGTTTTTTTTTTCCTCTAGTATTAATGAGGGGTAAAAAAAAAGGATGAATTTCAGCAATTCTGCACTTTGCATTTATAAAGTGAAATTGCTCAGGTACCAGAYTGATTGGACTTCTCTGATCCAATCTGTCTTCATGTAATGCCAAAAAAAACCCAAAAAAAACCCCAGCAAATAAAATTATCACAGGAGCAACTTCACCTCATGCAGCACAAATTCCTCTTMAATATTTTAAGAGCAGAGTTTGTTCAATTAGCAAAATATTTGGAGGGGACAGGGGAGRTGCATCTGCAGCCACTGGATTTCCTGTCACACCAGGAAAGTGTGGCAAGAAAATGAAATGGTTTGGTCATGGCAAGAAAATGAAAATATTTTGGTCACTTTTTGATTTTTTGGCTTCACTCTGTCAAAGCCTTTCCCCAGCTGTGGAACAGATGTGAGCCATTCTGTGCAAGGAAATCCCAGGTGTTATTTYTGTTAATCATCACCTTCCTGGGCCACCTTTGCAGGTAAACCTCCTTCTTTCAAGGATTTGCCTCGAACCTCAAAAGCCTAACCCAAATTTTCCCCATTCAGCTGACAGGGAAACCTCTCAGGGAGGTCAGATGGGAGAGAAAAAAAGAAAATTAAAAAAAAAGGCAAAAACAGAGAGGAAAAAAAGAAAATTAAAAAAAAAAAGGCAAAAACAAGCCCAACTCGCCACCATCTGTTTGCAATTGGATTAATAAACAAATCACTGAAGAACCCTTGTAAATAATAAAAAAAAAAAAGACTCTCAATTATTAGGCTGAGGGCATGTTTTTCAAATTAACCTTGCAAATTGAAGCAGTAATAAAACACTGAGATGCATGTAAAGCCTCTCGAGTTCCTCAGTCAGGAGACGTGTTTCAATGGATTTCAGGGCACACATCAGCTCCAGTGAGCATCAGCTGAATGATTCTTTCTTTTCCCAGCAATAGGTGTGAAAAGTTCCATCAGCAAACCTGCAGAAATGGCACTGGATCCCATCCCTCCCTGTGGCTCTGCCAGGAAAACAACCTCACTCAGGAAGATCCCTCCAGCATCATCTTACCCTGCCCTGGATCCCACCCAGCTGCACAGAAATAAAGTGTCCTTYCAGCCTCTAAATATTTGGGGTGTTTAATGCAATGATCAGCAAACAGAACTGAGAGGAGAAACCACTCAATTCCCACCAGAGAGTTTTTTTTTTATATATTTATTTTTTAACACAATAAACTGAATGAAAGGACTAAATAAAAACTGGGAATTGAACCTCAGCAAAACCTCCCAGCACACCTCGAAATTACCTCTTTCCAATATCCAGGCACTGTGAGCAGTGGAGTTTGCTGAGGCTCGTGATTGGTTTCTTACACATTTCCTTACATATTTGTGCTTTGCAGCAGCACTTCCAGCTCAGCAATCACAGAACCATTTGCTGTTCCCATAAAGCAGTTTCCTACCTGTGCTCACCCGCTGGCTCCATTTTCCAGCTTGGAATCAGACAGGATTGTTTTCCACTCCAGCCATTTCTGGAATTTGTTGCCCCAACTCCCAGGACGGCCTGAAAGGTTTTGCAGAACAGATGTAAAAATGGAATTAAAAAAAAAAAAACAAAAAAACCCAAACCAAACATGCTGAACAAACACCTGGAGGTTTGATGCTGCTGGTTTTTGCAGGTTATTCCAGCCCTGCACACTCCCAGGCTGAACTCCTCATTGCACTGCAGAGAAATCCTTTGATGGCAGTGCTTTTGGGAAATCCAATCACTATTTCTGAAGTCAGTTACTGATTCTGGCTTCCAGCTTCCCGACTTTCTCTGCCCATCTATTTATCAACATAAACCACCACTTATTTCAACAGGAGTTTGGTTGATGTGCAGACATTCACCCATTCCCTTCTCTTTTGTGGAATGGGCTCGTTTTCTTAGCAACAATTACTGGAAGAGAAAATCAATGTCTTCCATTCAATTCTTGGGTTTTGAGTGCCTGAATTATCAGAACACTCTTCCAGTTATTTCTATTTTCTAATCCAGCAAGTAGAATACGATATCTTAAATTTTTTTTTATAGCTCATGTGCATTAGAAAAGAGATCAGATCTGCTGCTCTGTGAATCTGTGGCACTCTGGCTCAAAAGGAAATCTGATTTGGTTTGGGTGCTTTGAAGCCTACACGATTTCATAGCTCAATCCAACCAAAATCATAATTACTGTCTCCTACAGAACTCACACCACACATCCCCCCTTAAAAAAGAAGTCCAGTTATCATTCTCTTACTAATTCAGGATGACTTTTCCCCACAGAAAATAGCCCAGGTCTTCAAATTCAAAAGCGTCATTTCTAAAGCCAAAAAAGATAAGAGGAGTTTTTTGACATGGTTCTGCAGGTTCAGCTCCYTGAGAATTCTGACAAAAGTGGCCAGGCCTCAGGAATAAAAAAGAAGAAAAGGGAGAGGAACAGGGAGAGATAACCTGGCTTTTTCTCCACAGAAYTGTCAGATTCTGCCACAGCATTAACATGTGGAAATGGACTGGTGAAGGCTGGATCCGAGAGTGAAAACAGGATTATTACAGTGCAAATGATGGTTTCAACTCTACAAAAAACCAAACAGCAGCCACRGGAACCTGTGCCACCCTCACCAAAACCAGAAGCACCCAGTTTGTAATCCCCCAAGGAATCCCATTCCCCTCCCATGGAATCCCCCAGCAAAAGCCACTCCAAGCTCCCCCCACACCCCATCCAARTGCCTCCATGCACGGCAGGGAGCTGTGCTAATAACTCATGGAGGTTCTGCAATTCATTAAGTTGTCATTATCATCTGTGATCTTCTCTGCAATTAGGCAGCAGTGGGTTTCCTTGGAGAGCACATGATTGAGGCTGGAATTGCTGCAGATTCTCAGCAGCCCATGCCTGCAGCTGGAGCGCTGCTAGGCCGTGTTCCTCAAGGGTGTATTTCATATTTGGGGGATTTGTTTTTAGGTTAAAGGGAGTCTGTGCTCATTGCTGAGTGTGGGTTTCGTGTCTGGGGTTATTAACAACCAGCTGGAGCCTTCCTTCCATAAACTGGCACATGGAGAGGGGTCCAGGCCTGGCCAGGAGGGAGCCCAGAGCAAACCATTCCTTAGTCCCATGCTTTAATGGAACTGACCTCTGCTGCAGCTTAAATCCATGAACAAACCAGTTTTGTTTTTTGTAAAAATCATGGGATGTGCTGAGGGGGAAAGGAACACACAGGGATCACCCCAGCTCACACTCTTGGCAATGGCTTACCTGCCATCCTTAAAGCAGTGACAAAAGCCCAGTGAAAAGCACTCAGTGAGAATTCCCAGGGAAATCTGAGTTTCCCCAAATCTCTGGAGGATGCCAGCAGGGCCATCTGACACCCAGCCCTTCTCCCCAATGGGAGCAGGCAGTGAATGATCCCTCCTGTCCCTGTCCTTGTTCCAGAGCAGCCAGGAGCTGGCAGAACCGAAATGGGGAGTGCAAGAAATATTTACTCTTCTCCTATTGCAGCAAGAATTGCTGAAATCATTAATACTTTAATTACCTGCRTATTTATATTTATTAAATCAGCTCCCAGCATGACACTGACTCATTCTCCCACTTAGACCCTTTATCTCACCCATCTCCAAAGCAGAGTTTCCAGAACTTTCCCAMATCCTTTTCTGTCTTATCTCTCCTTTCAGACCGGTCGTGATAAAAAGTTTTTAAAAATAACTTGAAACGTCTTCTAAAATTCAAATGAAACCAAGAGATACATCTCATTACCCAGGCCTGCTGTTGACAAAAATAACCCTCCATCACAGGGCTGCTATCTCCCATCTCAGAGCCTGATCCTGAGCCACCAGAGCAAAAAAAAAATAAAAAAGGAGTTGCATAAAAAGGAAAATATCAGACTCCTGCTCGTGAAATGAGAGCTCCCAACAGCTGTGATAACAGCCCCTTCAGAGACCCATTCTATACAGGCATTCAAAAGACTCTAAATCTCTGCTTTTTMAATATATTTAACCTTTTGCAGTCCTAAATGTTGAATATATTTCAACTCAGTGGTGCCTTTTTGCCATGGAAGTCGCTAAATTACAAATGCTGCCCCCTTAAAAATCACAAACCCTGAGAGTCACCTGGGCCTGGGTGCTGAAAAGCAGCAAATTTCTCCAGGATTTTGAAAATCAGAAGAAACAGAAGCCTAAAGAGACCTTTGCAAAAAAAAAAAATAAAATAAAAATCTCCCACAAAAATCCCTCCAGTCCTTATGTTTATGAAAGTTGGATCTTGATATTTTGCTACAGCAAATCTTTAACAATAAAGAMAAAGAGAGCAGCATAAAGTTATGGCAGAGGATTTTAAGGTTTTCTTTCTTTTTTTGTATGGTCACAGGGGCCAGGAGTAGATATTTGTAATAAAACAGCATGTTTGAAGAAATATGGATTAAATGCAGTGTTTGGCTCAAAAGTGAAGTTCTCAGCTTCCTTACCAGGACTCAGAAATATTTATTGATAGAAGTCTGAGCTCCCCTGAGTTTCCTGTCATGAGACAAAAAAAAAAAAAAACCTTCTTTTTTCCCCTCCAAAATTACATCTACCTCCAAGGAGGCTGCTTTTGAGGATGGGAGCTATAATTTGATCATTCACAGAGATTTTTACAACACCCTTTAATTCCTGTGGGGAATTAAATCATTTGACAAATGGTGTGAGTTTCTTGGGAGGAAAACGTCACAAAAACATAAAAAATCCTATTACAACATCCACAACTGATCCATCTAATGGGTTATTTGGTGAAACTTCTTTGAGGTTTATGTAATATTTTATAGTTCAGTATTTAAACAATATATAAGGATCAATATTAAGCAACATAAGCATCACCATTTTATACAGAATTAGAGAACAAGCCATGCAGGCACACAATGCCACGATACATAAACACGGAGCTGACAGGCAATGAATGAGTAGATCTGGGATAGTTTATCTCAGATCCGGCTTCTTCTATCTTTTAATTTTTAACTGATTTCAGCAAAGCTCATCTCTTCATTTCAGCCATATCAGCAAATCTATYGCTAACTACAATTTTAACTTCTTTAAGAATCTTTACTCCTCTAAAACGAGTGTCTCACCAACCCCAAACCCTTTCCAGCAGCTGTATTAAGCACTGCCCATCAGCAGCTCCTTTCCAAGAGCTGCCTCTTGGAAGGAAATTTGCTTTTTTGTCAGGCAGCCCAAGGATTCCCACTTAACCCCTGCACCCCAGCGCGGGTGGAATTCCAGGGGCTCACCCAGAGGGGAGGGATGAGGGGCAGGAGGGGTCAGCAGGGCTGGAGAAGCAAGGCAGGGATGTGGCAGGTGAGTGACAAGCACTGGCAGCAGGGAATATTTCCCTTTTTGCCTCTCACACGGGATAAATCAAAAGGATGTTCAGGCATTTGCTGGATTCTCCCTGGCACTGCTGCCCCAAAAGTGGCCTGAGGCCATTCCCAGCTTCCAGCACACCCCAGGATTAGGCCCTTCCTAATCCTGAGAAAAACCCTTTTCTTGACAGGAATTAATTTTTACCCAAGCCAGGAAAATTAACCAAAGTCAAGAGGACTTTTCCAATTCAGCTTTGCTGAATTTAAATTCAGCATTTGAATTTAAAAAGGTCTCTCGATTCAGGGTTTCACCCAAACTGCTGCTGATGTAAGGCCAGGTCTAATGAGATAATGGAATAAACCACTCTGCATTGCTGTGCCCCCAGGAATCCCATCAAAATTTGGGAACAGACCATTATTAACATTTTTTCCCTCCATGAATATATTTTAAAAATTATTTAATAACACATATAACGAGCAGAAGAGAATTCATGAGTGTTTAACAAAACATTTTCACCCAATTTTTTCAGTGCCCCAGTTTTTTGCACTCTCTGGGGCAGGAACAGTGAACTCCCTGGAGTTTTATGGAGTTGCAGAAATGCCTCTGGCACATTTTCAGGGTTTTTTTTTACAGCAGACAGAGAACAGACCTTTCATCCTACCACTCTTAGTTAATACACACAAATCCCACAAGAACACAGAGAGCAAAACCCTGGCAGATGCACCTGTGGGTAACTTCCTACTCATCCCAAATATTATCCAAAATATCCCAAATATTATGCAAAATCATCTGGAAATCTCTGGAAATCACTGAATTTCCTGGTTTTTTTTACGGATTTCACTGTCCTAATGTTCAGGGATTTTCACACCTGAAATAACAACAATAAAAGGCTGCAGAGACACAACTGCAAAGCTCAACTTCAGCTAAAAATAAACTTTAGTAGGAGATAAAAATAGGCCAGGGTGGAGATCCCAGCATTGCTTCCAAGCCCTCAGCTGGAACTGGTCAATAGAGTTTTCCATTATCACAAATCAAGTTTAAAGTGATACCTTTAAACTCTGCAGGAGGAAGTTTGTGCTCCTTTTCATTTCCTTTGGGTGGAAAGGTGTGTGAATGATTTTGAAAAACTGATTTTTCTCTCTCCATTTGTGTCTTAAAATAAGGGATTTAAATGTCTTTTTTTTTTTTTTYYCCTCCWAAAATATAACAACCAAGAGCAAATCCTGTCTAATTGGGACAGAACTGCTTTTCACTTGTGACTGTCTTGTGACATTTCTGAGAAGTTAATTTGAACCCAGAAAGCCAATTTACATTGATAAATCCCTGGCATTCTCCTGCTCTACTGGGTTTGTTTTTAATTTTTATATTTTTTTTTTAAGGAAAGCATTTTAAAAACTGTCAAAAAAGCCCATTACTAGACATGTGTCTAACCTTAACTCCCTTGGCTTTAAAAATGTGTCAGACAAAGAAAAATGCAGAGAGAAAAACAGAGATTTATGATTAGATCCAGGCCCTTAAAATCATGGAATCACAGAACAACTTGGAAGGGACCTTAAAGCTCATCCAGTTCCTGTCCCAGGGACACCTCCCACTGTCCCAGGCTGCTCCAGCCTGGCCTTGGGCACTGCCAGGGATCCAGGGGCACCCACAGCTKCTCTGGGAATCCCMTCCCAGCCCCTCCCCACCCTYCCAGCCAGGAATTCCATCCCAAATCCCACCTAAATCCCTCCTSTTTTACCTGAAAGCCATTCCCCCTTTTCCCAYGGSTCAGAAGTCACTCTCWTCCCTTTGCCCTGCAGGAGCAGCTCCCAGGCAGTGACATCATAAAATAAAAGGAGGAATAAAAGCTTTTCTGGGGCTGTTTTTCCAGGCAGGAAGAGGTTTCCCAGGTTTTCAGGAGGGTAACAAGGTCAGCTCCTCAGAASAACAGGATTAAAAACCTTGAACTCCTTCCTGCCTCTCGAGCCTGGCTCCTTCTCCCCCTCCAAACTCTTAATTTTAAGCATAATTCTTGGAGCAATAAAAGCTTCCTGATAGTGATTTGAAGCTGCTTTGCAAATCCTTGTGTTCAAGGATCCCAAAGGCTGGAGGAGCCCTGAACTTGAACAGAAAAACCATGGGAGCCTAAGGAGCAGCTCCCAGAGGAGCTGGGTGTTAATCCAGAAGCCAGAGAGAAACCCCAGGAGGAGCAAACTGTTATGGAAGCAAAGGGTATAAAATGTTGGAGGAACCTTTTCTCCTCAGGAGTCAGCAGAGACAGGGGGTGATGAGATAAGGAATCCTGTTCCAGGCTTGRGAGAGCAGCAGGGGAGGAGATAAGGGGAAAGACTGAAGCAAAGGTGAAAATGTAAAGAGAATTATTGTTTTAACCACCCAGGAAATCATAAAATAGAAGTTGGGTTTAATCACCTCAGCATTACAGAGTAAATCCGTGGAGTTTTTAAAAGGAAAAGGGTTTRGAAAGGAACGTTCATCAGGCTTCTCAGTCTTCCTGAAATTCCCACAGARCCAGAGCTGGTCACTCCCTAAGGCATCCCATCCCCAGAGCCAATCCTTCAGGGCAGTCATTTCCACCAGTTTTTATTGGAAATTGGAAATGATTTATTGGAAATGAATATTGGCCATTGCTTTGAATTTCCAGTGATCAATTCCAAACAAGCTCCCCTGAGATGCTCTCTGCTGGGTTTTCAGGAATTTCTGAGGGTTCACTTCTCTTTTGGGTCACAGCTGCCCAGGGCACACACAGAATTTGCTGGCAAATTGGGGGCTTGGTTTATGTGCCCATAAAGATTTCCTGATTTTTATTATTTAAAGATTTATATCTTGAACTGCCCTTCAAAACAGACACACATTTTTAAACAGGTCAACATCCTTATCCCACTGAAGAAATTCCAGTTACTTAAATTCATTAATTTGATGATGAGAATTGTAAGTTTATTAAACACTGATTGCATGATGAAACACTAATAATTTACTGATCTTAGTTACAGATCTTAGAGGAAATCATGAGAGATTCTGCTGCATCCAAAGTCAATGGGGAAAAAAAAAGAAACACAGATGTAAAAGTGATATTGAGACAACTCTTTAAGCTACAACTCAGCCTGGGAAAGTTTGATGGCATCAATTCAGACCTGAAATGCCACAAAGRCAATCTCAGCAAAGGGAGAAACAGGACAGGGTCAGTGGGCACAGACAGAAAAACAGATTTGGGACTTGTCAGCAAAAATGTGACACTAAAACCTGYGAGCATCAACAAGAGTGCCCTAAAGAAGGAATAAATACAGGAGAGGAGAGCAAGCAAAGTGATATCTCCGTGGCTGTGAGCAATTTGGGGCACTCTGGAAGCAAAGGGACAAGTGGCAGATTGTCAGGGTAGGGACCTGAGAAGGCCARCATATTACAGGCTTAATAATAAAARACCCCAAAAAGCAGAAAATGCATCAATCTCAGTGCCCACAGCAGTGAAGGGACTGGAAAAAAGCCCACAAGGTGCAATTCAGAGATGTGGCAATATTGAAGTGGGAGCAGCTTGTAAAATACAAACAATATCTGGAAAGAGTTCTCGTGCATTTGAACAAAATAAAATTCATCTACAAATATGACACATGCACATATAGAGGGTTTTTTTTTGCCTTTTCATGGCTGAGGAGCTGTTGGCAAATCCCCCCAAGAGCTCTGTGAGGGAGTTGTGCAGTTTGGGGCATGAAGGGAGCTGAAATGTTTCATTATTCACTGAGAAAGACACAGAAGAGCCACAGGACTCTGGGCTTGCTGTGACCCTGCTCTCAAGAAACGTGGTTTAGTCTGGGCTAAACCTCCTGCACCCACTGGGTTTTCCAAGGAAAACCATCCTTTTCCTGCTGGAGCAGCACTGGGGACCCTGGGCTGGGCTGGGCTGGCTGCCCCCAAAAATCCTGCAGGTGAGCTGGAGCTGGCAGGGAATAATCAGGTTTTTCACTAAAGAAGGAATTAGGTTTAAGTCCTGAGCCTGAGGATTTCTCCCTTATCAGAAGTAATTAAAATGATAGCTTTTAAAAAGGCGAGTTTGCAGCGAGGTGGAGATGTCTTAAAGCTGCAGAAACTGAAGGGGAAAGAGAGCAAATGGAAGAGGAATGTTTCGAATTAAAAATTGGTAACTTCWGAAGTTGTCTGCACTTCCAAAATCAATGATCACCAAAAGAGTGAGACTGTGATAAACTCAAAAGTGTCTGTTTTATTTACTGTTTTAGCTTTATTTTATCTGCCCCCTCAACTCTTCCAGTGTTAAACTGGAGATGATTTAAGCTGTGGYTTTACTCAAGCTCAACTCTCCTATAACCAGTTGTGTCTTCCCCTCTACAAAGTGAATCTTCTCATCACCCTAAACCTCTCATGGGGACAAATTTTAGTCCAGCTGGAGGATTTTGAAAATATTTTACTCAGAGAAGGCTCTTAATGACCAAGAGAGTTAATGAATGATTGTCACAGTAGGAGAGTCCAGCAAGGAGAGAATCCAAGGAGTCAGAAAATCAAATTGTGATGGGAGTCTGAAGCTCAGCATGCTGATTTTGTACACATCATTTTAACACCCTTGAATGGAAAAGATATCAAAGGATCAATACTGATCAGGGAATGGACACTGATCAAACGGCCCAATAAGCAATTTATGGGTCAGTAAGTATTTTTAAAAAGCCCCAGAATTTCCCAGTAGGTTCAACAAGGCACGGTGGAAATGGGTAATTAGCAGGTGACAGTGGGGAARTAAAAGGCAAGAGGTGGAAAAGGAAAAGGAAACAGGAAAAAGGGAAAAATAATTCCTGTCCACAAAGAAAAGAATGAATTGCTCATGATGAGGGATCTGTCAGAGGACATGAGCTCTGTTCTGTTCTGCTGCACTGCCCAGCTGCTGCAGCACCAGCAAACCCTGACCCTCCCCATGCATTTATTCCCATTTGAAAGGGGTTAATGGAATTTCTCTGGAAGGAAGAGGGAGCTGAGCAGTGCCAGGCCCAGGCCAAGCCCCCCAGATACATTTGTGTCTTGCTTTTCCTGATGTTCAGCTGGAAATTAAACACAAAACCGCCACAAAAACAGAGAACTGGAACCAAACCCGAGGGTTTCCTTGCTTTAAATGAGCAAAACAACCCCAAATAAGACGAAATTCTTCCCTGCAGGGCAACAGAGATGGGAACAGCAGGGTGGTAAAGCATCCCTGACCCTCAAACTCCTCTCCTTGCTAATGTTTTATAAAGACAGAGCATTAACGCTGCCAAAGACATRAAAAGGAACTTCCCAACACGCAGCAGAGGCAGGGCTGGAAGCAACCAGACACAGAAATGGCTCAGGGGATGTGCAGTAATCGAGATAAAGCCAGGAAGCAGTCCCAGAACCCCACAGCGAGCACATCCAGAGGCCACTGCTGAATCCTGCTCGCCGCAAGAATTAAACAAAAGAGGGGAAAAAAGCCTCTCTTCAGCAATAACAGCAAAGCCAGAGGAAAGCTGCTAGGCTGTCCTTAATCCCACGGAGTGATTTTTCACACTGCTGGCAGGCAGTTTCTCCCCCTGCAAAGCAGCAATTCCCACCCCATCCCAGCCYGGAGCTGGGGGACATCCCCAGCCATAAATCCAGGGGATGGACACACACAGCAGTGACAGCCACAAAGAAATGGCTGTCCTGGGCTGTCCTGCCCATCRTCCTCTGTGATTTACATCCATCACCAGCTGTATCTCCTCACCCCCCAATTTGTTATGGCATTCAGCAGCTCTGCTGTAATTCCCCATCCCTCTCCTCGCTGTCCCCAYAGGGTTCTGCTTCCGACTGGAGATGATGATGCTGGAATCCTTTTGCTCTTCTGGGAAGGATTCTGCTTTTAATGTGGCTCGCATTCGGCTCCCCACCTCCCTCTGCCAACACGAATTTGCTGCTTAAAAAATAGGAATTAAAATTAMARAGCATCARTGTGTGCTGGGGARSAGGAGGAGCAGAGCTGRAGGCAGCTGGCACAGCCACTGCCAGCAGAGTGGCATAAAGAGCCTGGGAGGGACTTCTGGCAAAGGGGGAGCAGCTTCCCACAGCCAGAGGGCAGGGATGGATGGGATTTTGGGATGGAATTCCCCACTATGAGGGTTGGGATGGAATTCCCAGAGCAGCTGTGGCTGCCCCTGGATCCCTGGCAGTGTCCAAGGCCAGGTTGGATGGAGCTTGGAGCAGCCTGGGAGGGTGGAAATTGTCCCTGCCCATGGAATTGGTGGCACTGGATGGGATTTAAGGTCCCTCCCAACCCAAACCATTCTGGGATTTTCTGATAATTGTATTAAAGGAACATTTATGAGCATTGTAAGGTTCTGTTTCCTCCACAAACTCACCCTTGCAGGGAGGCTTTGCATGGCAGTGGAAAGGAGTGCAGAGTCATACCCTGAATATCCAGCAGTGGTAAAGGGAATAAAATCCATTCCATGCTAAATGGACACATGGGACCAAAGCACAATGTTTATCCCAAATCATTTTAACTGCAGACCCTGCCCAGGGCTGCTCCAACACCAAACCTCCAACACTCCAATCCCACCCCAAATTTCCTCCCATCCRTTTTCTCCCAACGCCTCCCACATTCCTGAGGCACCATCAGACTTTTCCACAGCTTGAATTTAGCTGACTGAAAATCCCTGGATTATTRCAGAGCTACAAAGCAGAACAAGTCCTTGCTCTGATCCTGGAAGGGGCACGGAACGTTGTACAAAGATTTCCTATAAAACCAACACACRTTTTACCCTTTTAGGAAGACAGTTAACAGGTTGCCTGTGGTTAGCAGAGCCTCCTCAATTTTCCAGCTGAATTCCAACCTGTTCTGGAGTGATCTGAAGCACAGCATATGATTTCTAGCAGATGCCTGGTTCAGCAGATATTATTAACTTTGAAACTCTGCATAAACTGCCAGAAGGTCAGAGGAGGATAAAAGCTGACAGCAAGAGGCTCRAGTAAATGAAGGTAAATGCATCAAACAATCTGTTTAACACCACGTGAGGCAGAGGTGTCACCTCTTCTCTGCATTGGAAGTTCATTTCACACAGGAAAATACCAATTTTTGAGGCTCAAGGGCAGCACGTTCTGTTCAGATGGAAAACAGAGAAAGGAGGAGAAGGCGGCACTAAAAGCAGTGGGGAGTCATGGCAGTGAATTCTGCAGAGCACTCCCAACCCCACCATCCTCATCTCAGSAACCCCAGCATTTCTGTCCATGGAATAAAGCCCATAAATCCTTCATTAAATTTAGCAGGACATRAATCATTCCCAGGCCACAGCTCTCTGTAAAGGCTTTGTTAACACAGGGACTGAAAGTCAAATACCTCCTCAGGTCACAAGTCTGCAAGGATTCCCAAAAAGATCTGGTTCTTAATCTATTCCAAATTTGAGCCATTTCCATAAAATCCAGAATTGCCCATGAAATCTCTCAGCCTGCAGCTGAGGGCTGAGGTCCCTCAGTTGGGACCATCTCGTTCTGGTCCAGCAGCTCAGGAGATTTCCCCCCTCACTSTGCCCTGCCTTTTGCTCTGCAGCACCTTCTCCTACAAAACCAACCCATTTTATTGAGAAACCCATCACAGATGTGATGCTACCACAAGGAGTTCTGGAGATATTACTGGTTTCCTGTAATTTCTGTAATATTTGAGGCCTTTACAGAAAAAACTGCTTAAAGAATTGTGAAAGTTTGGAAAAAAACCTCTGATATAATGAAGTCCAACCTTGGACCATCACACCCACAAAGCCCCATCACGAGTGTCACATCTATTCAGTTTTTTGGACACTTATCCAGACAAGAAGTTATCTCCAGGCAAAGCTGCCTTCAGAATTCTTCCCATTACTTCCCAGAGCGCTGCTGAGTGCACTGTGAAGTTCATGTCAGAAATCTTGTGCATTATTCTCTCCCATCAACAAATCCTCCACAACAACACACATTGTTAAGGAACCAGAGGAGGGAGAACATCCTGGCACAAGAATCCTCCCCAGGTCAGGGCAAACCACACAGAAGTTGGGATGCAGAGARAACTCAGAGCTCCCCTCTCCTCTGACAAGTCAAAGCCGAGCAAACAGAAAAAACCCAGATGAAGAATAATTCCTGTTGGCAAAACACTCGTATTTATTCCATTGTTAATACATAAGGAGGGATTTATTTGCTAGATCTGAATTTGATTTCGGAGCATTCAAAGCAAAGCASGATGAATAATTCAAACTTTAATGTACTCCCCTGAATGGAACACGCTCCCATGAGGGGGGAGCAAAAGAATCAGTTTACAYTGCACAAATGGACAGTGGTAAAGGCAGATTTCCCCCAACACAACACGTCAATACCATTTACCATCTCTGCCTTTATGGGAACKGCTATAAATCTGCTTTTCATATTTTGGCTAATGTAAAACCCTTGTAGCTGAGCCATAATGGTGCTCAGTTCTTCTGCCTGAATAATTCGAGTGGCTGGGAGGAAACAAGGATCATCTAACATATGGATGGGGAAAGGGGAGGCGAGTTCAGACAACAAATCAAAACTAGGCAAGAATCTTAAAGTAGTTCCCTGATACTTTTGAGAGTCTGAATTTAGTCCTGAAGTTCTTCACATCTAATCAATAACATCTGCATGGAGGCTAAAATACTGTAATTACTGGTGAGGGTGATGCTTAACAAGCAATACCCTCCTTGGGTTCTCACTGTGTGCAAACTGAAGTCAAAAATCACACAGACAAAGGCCTGTTAGTGTGAAATGGCAGAAATGTTTGGCTTCTGGAGTCTTTATGTAAAACTAAAGGTGCAAGAGATGAATTTGATGTGTCAAGACAATAAATAAAATTCAGCCAAAGGGAAAAAAATACCCTTTTCCCCAATTAGCAAGTCTGAAGTTTGGCAAGGCTGACACGATGGCAGAGGGAGTCACAAGCATCATTGAGTCCCTGCTGGAAGTTTGAGGGCTCTCAGGTTTGATTTCCCAAATGCCAGAGCTCAGGAGTGGGGCACAGCCAACCTTCCCAGCCTCTCTCACCTGGAGGAGCACGGCTTGATTCGGGAATGGAAGAACTCAGACATTTCATTATCCCAAATAATGCAATTGATGTGAGATGCAAATGATATTTCATTGAAGCAGAAGTGCAGCCAAGTGTTTGGACAAGGAGCCAAGGGACAGCAGCAGCAGAGCTGTCACAAAAAACACCTTCCTTGGCTCAGGGCTCCACTGGGGGCCACCCAAATTAGGGGCCAGCGGTCGAGGAAGATGCAAAAGAGAGCAAAAAATGACAAGGCCCAAGATCAAACCTCCTGAAGTTCCCTGCAGGGAATCTGCTTGGAAAGGGTTGCTGGAAATGTCATCTGCCTTATTGGAATAAAAGGAGTCTTTTTGAGAAGGAAGGAAAAGGGCAGGGAGGTGAGGGAGGGATCCTCTGTAAGAGCTGGATATGGGTGGGATCCCCAAAAGGGAAACCAGGGAGGGCTGGGATGGGCTTGGCACCCAGGAATATCCCACAGGGAATATCCCACAGCGAATATCCCACAGGGAACCCTCCTCTGCCCTGAACCAGCCACCCAAAGGTGATGAACGCAGAGGCAAAAAGGCAGCACCAAATTCCATCCCCTGGGAGGGCAAATGGGAAATTTGGAGTTGTAAAGCAGGAAAATGGTCCTGGAAGGAAACAGCAATGGCTCAGCTGTGAGGGGGGTTAGGGAGGCTGTTCCTCACCAGCTGTAAGTTTAGGATATTCCTTTGTAGCATTTATGCCCTGTGGGAAACCAGGGAACCCCTTTGGGGGTCCCTGGGTGTTCCAGACCCCGAGGGTCTTGGGACAGAGCCAAAAGAGCCAAAAATCCCAATTCCTTTGGTTTAACTCCCTGGCAAACACTGCCATGATTGAAAGAGGAAAAGAAATCCATGTGGGTTTGATTGGTGTGATTTTTGTCGGCTCACAGGGTGAAAAAATAGAATTTTTAGATGTTACTGTATAGATAGAATGGGGCAAAGATGGAGCAATCAGGGGGTGTTTGTGTCCTTTTCCTGCTTCTCCTTCCCCTCCATCTCTGCAGGGGTGGGGGCCTTTTCTGGATTGGGTTGTGGTGAGATTTCAGTGTCTGACCTGGGGCAGTGATTGGTGCTGAGAGGAAAACATTGTTAATGTGGTTTAGATGATAAAAGCTCAGGTGCCATTGCAGGAGGGGCAGATTCTGCTTTTCTGGCTGCTGCAAACATCACACTGGGCTGAGAGAACTTTTAAAGATAAGAAAATAATAAACAATTCTGCAAAAACAACTGCACAGCTCTCCTTGGAACTCCATCATCAACTCAGGGTGCAAAAATCACCAGCAAACCTGAGAATGCCCCTAAAGTGCACAGGTAAATCCYACAAATGCCTCACTCATTGGACAAMAATCCTTAMAACACCCAAACCYCAATTTATTCCAGGATRGCTTYACTCCAGGAGAAATTCCATCTTGCATTTATGGRTGAAAACCACGAAGAAGACAGAGAAGACCAGCAGCTACTAAAAGAAAAAGCAGATTTTCCTCACCCAGCAAGTTTTTATGTTCTATCCCATGCACTCACCACTGAAAATTCAGAATATCCTAAGGTTAACAGGAGGGGCTGAAAGCCCTTCTCCCTCCTGTCACCAGAACTCAGCTTTTCTTCCAGATAAATGAAAARGACATAAATCCACAGGGGAGGTTCCCTCTCTCATCTTTTTTTCTTTTATTTATTTTTAATTCTGCCTTTCAAGTAGCTTTTTGGTATTGTTTCTTTTAACATCCATTATCCTTCAAGTCTAAAAATTGTGAGGAAACTTTTCAACATCCTGATTCATCATTCAGGGCTGAAGTTCCTCCAATGGGAAAGAGTGGAAAATCAAAGAGGTCTTTTAAATAAATGAAATGCAGGTGCCTATTTTGAAATAGTATAAAAAAGCATTCCTTGGGGAAAACCCAGAGTTAAGAATATTATTTTATTTTTAAAACTCACTTTTTCCTTTTTTTAAAGTTTCTTAGGGATCTCTCATTGTTTCTCTGTAAAGAAATTATGGAAATTTTACTTTGCTTTGAAAGCAGACAAATTAGGAGCACGTTGGTCTTTTTATCCAAATTGGATATTTTACCTATTTCACCTCTTTTGGCCAAAATTGCTCTTGCAAATCAAGGACAGACACGGCAATTCTGATCAAGCTGCACCAACTGCAAATCAGAATTACAATTAAAACCTTTAGTGAGGTTGGAATCAGTGGGATTTCTACACTGGCAGGGGCGTCAGGCCTTGGAAGAGCTGCCCAGGGAATCCCATGGAATCTCCATCCCTGGGAGGGCTCAAAAACGTGGGTGTGGGGTCAGTGGGGGACCTGGAAATGCTGGGTTTGTGGTTGATCCTAGAAGGYTTTCCCAGCCTAAAAACCATCCATGGTTCTGTTTGCTGACTGCTGTCCATCTCCATCTGTCCCCTCCCCGTTTTCATTTCCCATTTTCCAGCTTTGCAAGAAAAGACCTTTTCATCCATTCTCTCAGGGCCACAGCTGTAAAATCGGCTAAACCAGCCCAAGAGGTGACAAACCAAACCAGCACATTTCCTCACAGAGGCTGAGCTGCACTTACAAATTCCTGCCGTGCCTGCAAACCCCAAAAACTCCTTTTCTCTCTGTTTCTATTTGGTGAGCAGCATCTGAGCAGCCTCATCCCCAGCCATACCCCCCTCCAGGCACATAAATATGTGCATATGCATGGCTTTGCCTGTGTGGATTCGTTTATCCACACAGATCCGTATTTTAGCAGCRTTATTTTCTGTTTTACATCCCAGCCACAATGCCAAGCTGCATTTCAGCTGCTTTCCCACCATTTCCCGGGGTCACAGCACACTAAACACGTCCTGGAGTAAAGCTGCTTTTCCTCTCACCAGGGCACCATCCCCTGCTCTGCCCTTTCAACCTTTTCACTTCTCCAGATCGCTGCTGAAAGTTCCAGTTTTATTACAGCTCTGCAGCTCCTGGTGTTCTATGAGCCTGCCTGTCTTCAAGGCCAAAACAGAGGTGGATTTTTTATTTTTGTTCCTTTAGATATCACTTCTATCTGAAGGCACTTAAAATCTACTGCTCCAAGGTGAGTGCAGAGCAAATCCTGGACCTTTCAGTGTTTTCCATGAAAGCTCAAGGTAGTTCTGCCCCACAGCAGAAATAAGTGGAGGGTTTCACTCAGCTTTTGTACTGATAAGGAAAAGAAAAGTGCCCTCAAAGCAAAAGGAATAAATCTGGAAGTTTTTGGCTGTTGGAACAAGGGACAGCTGARCAAACTGAGCATTGCTGTGAGGTGTTAGTAACCTGTTTATTGTAATAAAAAAATTCCAAACTGATTTGGGCTGGAAGGACCTTAAAGATCATCCAATCCCACCCCCTGCCACGGGCAGGGACAATTTCCACCATCCCAGGCTGCTCCAATCCCAATCCAACCTGTCCTTGGACACTCCCAGGGATCCAGGGGCAGCCACAGCTGCTCTGGGAATTCCATCCCAGCCCTTCCATACCCTCCCAGGGAGGAATTCCATCCACATCTCCAACTTAAAATCCGCCTCTTTCAGCGTCAACCCATTCCCCCTTTTCCCTGACAAGTTTCTGATGAACAATCCCTCTCCAGCTTCATTCTGAGCCACCTTCAGACACTGCAAGGCTGCTCTGAAACCTCCACACAACCTCGCCTCCTCCAGGCAGACAAAAAAAAACCACAAAGTGAATGAGTGGAGGTGGTCAGCAGAAGGAACTCCACAAACTCCCACGTGAAAGAAGCTCACAAAAAAAATCCACTGAGTGCGGAATTGCCATGAACTCTGCTGCAAAACAGCTTTGAGCACCCATTTACAAACAAAGCTTTGTAGTCACTCACTTAGGGTTTGTTCTAGGAGTGATAATGGAGTGACACGAGTTAGGCTTGGGGAAGTGAGAGAGGAGGAGATGGAGGAGCAGMTCCTGTGTGAGATCAGCAATGATAAATCCTGCCCCGGAGCAGAGAGGGGCCAGCGCAGAGCCGAGTGGGGAATGAGGGAAATGGGATTGGGGTCACCTGCACTTAACCTGTGCCAGGGAGGGAAAGGCAGGTTAAACACGGAGCTGTGGAAAAGCAGCAGCAAATGGAAAGTGATTCCACTTAATGGAGCTGCCTAAAGGTCAGTGCTCAGAGCCAGAATAAATCAGGTGCGGGAAAAAGGTTTTGCAATGAGCTCAGACCCRTCCAGGCTGTGACAGAAGGGACTGGATGCTCATCCTGTCACCTCCCCAGAGCAGCAGCTCTGAGGTTTCCTTCTCCTTTGGGCTTRGCAGGTGGAGAATTTGGGAATGGCTGGTGGCATTCCTGGGGCTGGGGAGGGTTTGGCACAGAGTTCTTCACACCAATAATCACAACCAGACAACAGCACAATATTTCAAAAGAAATTTAAAAAATTACTCATCCTGATTTCCTTCCAGAGCACRAGATTCCTGACAAGAATGGGATTAGGATCAATCAAAACCAAAGAGTTTTCCCTGAGTTTAAAGGCAGTTGGATGAGTCCAAGTCTCACCCAGCCTCACTATTCCTGACATTACTTATATAAGTACATGGATAAGGCTTTGCAGGATCAAGGATGCAGAACAAATGAATCCTCATTCCAGGAGAGGAGAAATTCCTTAAGAAGGATATTCATGTCCTGAGAAACAACAATCACTAGCAGTTTGAACAGAAGGATTAYTGGAAAATTTAATTTTTTAAAAGAAGAATATGATAGAATTTTTAAAAAAAGGAGCATGGGCTTTAATCTGTTTCCATGGAAAAATCACTACTACAGTCAATAGTATAAAAATCCAAATTAAATCCAGGTTTCAATATGCCATTTCAAACAACCATGCAACCATCTCTGAATCCATCAGCTCCTTTCCCAAATCCCTGTGCAATCCCATCAACCACAGCCACTGCACTGGGATGTTCAGAAGTCGGTTTCAGGCTGATTCCTGGTTTTGTTTAACAGGATTGTGCCAAATTGTTGAGGAAATTTTGATAGCAATTCATTAACTGGGAGCAGCTTCATTTTGAGAGTGGGTTTTATTGCATTGGACTGCAAAGATAGATTAGCTTGAAATTTGTTCTGTAATTAATTCCCCGGAGAGAAATCCATTTGCATGCAAAAAGAAGGGGGCTTAATTAATGGCCAAATCTATTTAAATTGATATATCAGCCACTCACAGACAATTGGAGCTTCATTCCTTGCTGAAAGCCAGCACAGCACTGAGGAGCTTTTGTACAGTGGAAAAGGAAGGGAAGTGAGTAAAGACTGAGCCTTTTGTTGGGATTCCAGTAATTCCAGGGACATGGAATAATTGAGGTTGAGTCTGATTATCATGGAAATTGGATTGGGCTTGGAGAAACCTGGTGGAAAGTTTCCCTGCCCATGGAGGGGTTTGGATCAAGGTGATCTTTGAGGTCCCTTCCAACCCAAACCTTTCCAGGATTCCATGATTTTCAGGAATTACCCGGTCACAAAAGGAAGGCACAAGGTAAAAGTTAATAATGATAATTAGTGCTAAAGACACAAAAGGTAAATTTTGGCACTGGAGCTCCTGAACACAAGGACCCAGCCAGGGAATCTCCTCAGCTCCCAGTGTTCAGTACAAAGTGGAATTTGGGGATTTTGGGATGGTCCTGAAAAGATGGGAATGTCCCATGGGAGACTCCACTAAAAGCTGGTGTTCACGAAATTCTGAAATTCTGAAATGTCCAAAATTCAGGAATTCTGAAAGCTTTAMGACTGACAAATCTGGGATTTTAGGGAAAAAAAATAACAAGTAAAAAAAAATGGAATTCCTTCCATGAATGACATCCCAAGCACACAGGGACTTCCCCAGGAGCTACAATTCCTGACAGAGTCCAAGTGCTCACACCAGCTTCCAACCCATGGAAAAACTGATGTGCAGAAAGGTTTTCCTGGCACCATCTGAGAAAATCCAGCATTTCAATCCCCTGGGTCAGCCTGAATCCTTTGGGAAAACTTATTTTTGTTGAAATAAATGGAAAGCATCACCTGGAAACCCACAAGGTTTCTGTGGCCATGATAAATCTCTCTTATCTGCTAAAATTCCTCTGGATAACAGGAACCAGGGTGTGTTCCATCACTTCAGCCTAACTAATTCCTRATATTTAAATATCTCCAAATCCTGCCCAATCATGTTTTCTCTGGATGTCTGTARATCAACCTCACTAGGCCAGGTATCAGAAAATAAAACACTGCCTCACACTTCCCCAAAAACTGCCAGGGTGGGAAGCTGCAAGCACATTTTTTATCAACATTTTCATTTCCTCTACAAGTGCAGTAAAATATCAACAATGGATGCCCAGGAAACCAAACATCTGGGTTTGTTCCCTTGATTTTTAAAGAGTCAGTGACTAAAAAAAGTGCATTAGAGTCATAAACACGTAGAGATTCTATTTAGGGATGTAGAAACACAGACATTTTCAAGGATGAWAAATACAGGGACTTCAATTCCTTGAAAAACTCGAAATAAATCAAATTATCAAGTTGATTTTCGAGAGAACAACCACACAAATTCTGGCTCTTCCACTAGTGAGCTTATGTAAAAAAAAAATATATATTTATAGCTCCTTAGACAATCAAAAATATTGATTTAGTTCTAATACTCAAGAAGAAAAATTGAGTGAATCTTGATAAAAATTTATGCAGAGAAGTCTTTTCCTTGCTTTCATTCAGCAATGAAAACTGCTTAATTAAGAAACACAAAATAAAGATTCAGGCTCATTTCGTACAGAGTCATCCCTCAATCAATTTTCCACACAAATCCCATAGAATTTGAATTATCATCACACACCCCACTATCTTGTGAGTGGCCTTGATGACGGTATCGATGTTTATCACCAAMCACCAGCAGATAAAAGGAGTCACATTCTGAAATTAAAGCAGAAAATCACTTGRCATGGCCTCAGTGCTCCTCCAGCTGCTGAGAGCCAGGCTTCAAGCTGCAACAAGCACGAAACAAATCAAATTAGGGGAACAAACTCACTCGGAGCACTGAGGCAGAAATAAAATCAGCCTGGAAATCACATTCCCTGTGGCACCTTCTGGGATTGTTGTGTTCCTACAAAAGCCTGRAAGAGTTCCCATGGCCAGGGGATGCTCTCTCCCCTGGAAGACACAGCTTTGCTTTTGCCACAGAGCAGGAGGACGTGAGAGATGCTACAGGTCCTGTCAGGGAGGAGCTGGCACAGGGGGAGAGGGGAGGTTTAAAATAAAAAAGGAGCTGTAAGGGTTGGATGTTTTGCCATAGGAGATCTTCCTGCTCTGATTTTTTTTTAATATTTCTGGGAATATTGCAGCCTGCTGGAATGAAAAAGGTATGGAGCCTGAACAGTGTGGCAGCACATGGAATTATTTGTGAAGAATTTGAGTAAGAGCTGAAAAGAGGTTTAAAACAAAAGCACCTTCCTATGTTGTTACACAAAATTGGAAAGGAGGGGTGGGGAGATTTGTTCATCTGAATTTGGGGAGATTTGTTCATTTCTGTGTTTCCAGGAGGATTCTCATTGAAATGGGGTGATAGCAGATCAACTGGGAGCAGAGCACAAACTCCAATATTCATAAATATATGCATAAATATATTCATAAGTATATTCATAAGTATATATATATTAATATATATTAAATTCATATATATTTATATATTAATATAAATTTATATAGAATTTTTATTTATTCGTAAGTATATCTATATTAATATATAGATTCTCAGATTTATATAAAAATTTATATTCATATATAGATATATTACATATAAAATTTATTATATAAATAAAAATTATTATATACATTATATATTTCTTTATATAACAATATATAAATATATTAAATAAATATATTTATATAGGAATTATAAATATATAAATATATCAATATATAAATGTAAAAACATTTATATATAAATATATCTTTATATTAATATATTATACTATATTATAATATATTGATATAGTATAAATATATTTATATTATAAATATATTTATATTAGAATATATTTTTATATTATTATATATAAACATGTTATCATATATACATATATTATTTTATATTATTTATAAATAATATAGATATATATTTATATTTAAATATATTAATATAGATATATATTTTTATATTTATAAATATATTTGTAAATATAGCACAGACCCCACAGACTGACAGGAATGACCTCAGTGGGTGATGTTTTTAGGCCTGGAGCAGCTTTGCTCTGCAGACAGGCTGGGACAGCTGGGGTTGTCCAGCCTGAAAAAAGAGAAGAATCCAAGGAGCCCTTAGTGTGGCATCCAGGACCTGAACATGGCTCCTAAAAAAGAGGGAGAGGGATTTCCCGTGGGCAGACAGTGACAGGAAAGTGGAATATTTTTAAACTAGATGAGGATTTAGGTTGGATATTGGGAAGGAATTCTTCCCCATGAGGCTGGGATGGAATTCCCAGAGCAGCTGTGGCTGCCCTGGATCCCTGGCAGTGGCCAAGGCCAGGCTGGATGGGGCTCAGGACAATCTGGGACAGTGGAAGATGTCCCTGGCCAGAGCAGGGGGGTTGGAAAGACTTCAACTTCCAGAGTTAAACATTTCCCAGAGCTTTCCCCGAGTCTCCTTCTCCTCACCACAAGGCTGGAGCCTTTCCGGAGAGCATCCAYCCGAGCCTGTCACTCGCAATGTCCCTCTTCAATAATTAACACAACTACTTAACTTCCCRAGATGTCTGCACGTCATTCCTTGTCACACGAATTGCAGAGCGAGGTCCTGGCAGGGGTGTGTTTGAAGGCTGCTGCTGAGCCATGAATAAGAGATGGCAGCGTCCATATTTCATCAGGCACCGGCAGGGTTTGTGTCCCCGCGAGGGGAGAGGGCACAGGGGCTGCTCCTCGGGTAAATGTTCGCTTTGGACAGGCCCTGAAGGCAACTGGGCTGAGCCAACAAAGCCCAGGGTCTGTCAGGGGAGCCTCATCCATAGGGAAATGTTCAGCTTGGAGAAGAGCTCCCAGACTGAGCCCAAGCTGTGCTGGATCCCCAGCAGAGCTCGGAGTGCCCTGTCCAAGGAAGCTTGGACACCTTTGGGGATGGGGACCCCAAACCTCTTTGGGCAGCCCCTTCCAATCATTTCCATGGGGAAATTCCTGCTGATTCCATCCTGAGCCTGCCCTGGCCCACCCTGAGGCCATTCCCTCTCCTCCTGTCCCTGTTCCCTGGGATCAGATCCCAAATCCCCCCCTGGCTGTCCCCTCCTGGCAGGGAGTTGTGCAGAGCCAGAATTTCCCCCAATCCCCCTTTTCTCCAGGCTCAGCCCCTTTCCAGCTCCCTCAGCCTCTCCAGCCCCTTCCCCAGCTCCATTCCCTTCCCTGGACACTCCCTAACACAAAAACCACCTACATTATTAAAGATTCTTTTTTTTATGTTAATATAAGCTGAAGGCCTTTGCTGACCTGGAGGCAGAATTCAGCCCTGCCCGTGGTCTGCCACTGAATAAACCAACTTAAAACGAGATTCRTAAAGAAGATCCAATTTTTATCATTTCCTTTAACACCAGCTATAGAATGAGTATGTGRTGGCAGGTCCATGGGCTGACTCCACTCTGCTCACTGACTTCACTCTGCTCYGTACCAGGGCCATGTCACAGCACAGGAGGGACACTGGGAAAGCACAAAGGGAATTTTCTGGAGTGTCTGCACTGACACATCCACAGGATTTCTCCAGCAGTGAGCACACAGCACCTTCAGATGGGCAGTGTAAGGAGGAAAAGCTTGCACTGAACACACCTGAGCACACTGGGAGGATGGAGCTGGATGCTCCAGGATGCTGTGCTTGCATCCATGGATACAACACCCTCCAAAGTTCCTCCCGTTGCTTCCCTCAGCTTCCAGACGTGACCTCAAGCTGGGATCTTTAGGCATCACCCAGACCTGGCCCCCACTGCCCCCTAAAGAATCCCACCCCAGTGCTCACATCCCTCTCCCAACTTCCCAGAAACACTTCTCTTTCCTCTCTTCTGGTGCACTTCCCAACCAGCCTTTGGTAACCATTAATTAGCAACACCCCAGGGCACGGAGAGCCCAGCAGCAGCTTTTCCTGCAGGGACATCTGCCCTGCAAACCTCAGAGTAAAACAAGCGCAAAGCTGGGAGGATGCAATAATTTCACCAATTATTCACCAGGGGAAGAGTCTGGAGCCAAAAAGCTCTGGCTGCACGTTGGTTTGATATCACTAAATGACGAGGCAGTTTTTAATACGAGCTGTGAATCATCCTCACATGGGCCTCCCGACTCTGATCCCTCTTTTGTTTAAGCACTGCTCATCTCAAGGCGGTGAGTCATGAGGTGAGCTCTGGCTCTGGGGCAGGGGAAGGCAGGGAAAATTCCCCACTGCAGCTCCAATCCTCGGGATCAAAGGCAAGGAAGGATCTGCCCTCCTGCCTAACTCGGGGCTGAACAGAATTTTTCTGTATGCAATTAAGCGGATGATAAATTGCTACTGATCTGTGAGGAGGCAAAAGACAAAGGTCTGTTATCATAACTGACAGTAGTAGGGACTGGTTCTGATTTCTGAGTCTCAGCCACCCAATCAAAGCTGGGAATGGAGGGGAAATGCCTCTTGTTAATTGATGGGCAGAGGAACTGTCATTTATCTGCATGATTTACCTGCACCAGCGCCCTGTGCCTGGCCAGGCCATGCTCCACCTGCTTTATCCTAAAAAAATCACTGATTTGTCTCAATCCCCTCCTTTTGCAGCTGATACAGCCTAATAGAGGATTCACTGGAATGAAATGGAATATCCAGGTGTGGAATTCTGCACGTGCTCATGTAGAAAAATACTTCAATCAGTACAAGGTGGGGTTTTCCTTTACAACTTTGAAAACAGAATGTGCAATT
>CADDXX010000314.1:292518-327882 GCA_902810485.1 Alauda arvensis | reverse complement strand
TTGGACTCGATCTTGGAGGCCTTTCCCATCCTGAATGGATCTGGGATTGTGCATCAACACTCCCTGTGTAAAAAATGGACGTTGCTTTTTCCCTTCCCTCATTTCCAAGGGTTTAATKAATTGAGGCTCCACCTGCTGCTCTCAGCACTGCCCTGTGACACCACACCAGACAGAAGGAGCTTTCCAGGAGGTTTTTGTCTGGTGCTGGGGATGCAGCTGCTGCTGCTGCTCCTGCCAAGAAGGAAAACAAATGTTCCCAGAGCTCKGTGGCTGCAGTTGGTCTGTCCTGCTCATCTGTTCCCCTCCCTGGAAGGCACCAGCAGGATGAGCACAGTGGCCAGGAGAGGTGTTTGAGGCAGGAGAGGGGATCCAGCTCCTGGAGCAGGGAGTGGAGGCACGCAGGGAAAAGCAGAGGGGAAGTGGGGTGTGAGGGGGGAAAAGGCATCAAGGGCTGGGGATTGGATTGATCCAGCACAAAGTGCTCAGTTCAGCCCCACGGGTTCAGACACAGCTCCTGGAACATCAGAGCTGCACAAACAGGGAGCTCAAAGCTGCCTGGRGAGCTGAGGGCAGAGCTGGACACCCTGGGAACTCAGGATTGCACAGGAGAGAGCTGGGTGTGTTCAGCATCCCCAAACAGACACAAATCCAAAAGGGAAAGCAAATAATTCATCATCACAACATCTAAAATGTTGATTCCTTTAGTTTTACCTCCAATGCTTCATTTTTCCAACATTCCCAGTGCTRTTCATGGAATCACAGAATGGTTTKGGTGGGAAGGGAGCTTAAAGACCATCTCATTCCAACCTTCCACACAATCCCAAGCCCCATCCAAGCTGGATATTGATAAAAAAGACCCAARCAGGTCAAAATTACCAGAGAAAATAGAACAGGATTCAGAAATCCCTAAAGAAAGATTTCCTTCCTAATTTCCCCTATTTAAAAAAAAAATTCTTAAATCGTACTTAAAACCAGATAAATTATTCTGGGAACAGCATTTGATCCACACTTAATTGATAGATAATTAAGATTCACAAGGCTSACTCCTTCCTTTTGAAGGCTGTTTTCCAGAATTGCCAGGATTTTCCATAGAAGGACACGATCTGTAGTAGAAGTAGAAATTCTCCAGGGAAGTTATTCAAATAAAAAAGGAAGTCTGTGGTCACAGTCTGCCAGGAGATGCCAGGATTTGATAATGATAATAATAATAAAAATAATAATAAATGTTACAATCTCTTTCTTCAGGGGCAGTGCTCCCAGATATCCCATCCCTACCCCTTCCCTCATGACACTGCCCTATCCAAATCAGGGGTTATTTCCCATTTTTAGGGAATTCTGCAACTCCTGCAAAGAGGAGTCCTTGCAGAAACCATTTCGGAGCTGGTGACAGCACAGGAATGTGTTTGCCAGGACATTCCTCCAGGCCTGCTAAAGGAGAATCCATCAGAATTCCAGAGACTCCATCAGCTCCACCCATCCCTGCTCATCCCACAGCCCATCCCTGCCAATCCCAGCTCTCCCATCACAGGATTTGCAGGTGGCAGAGGAGGAGGCTGGGGGTGAATGGAGTTCCCAGCACCAGCAGGGCTGGAAGATCCCACTCTGGATGGAAATTCATGGCTGCTCTTCCCTCTGTGCCCACAAGGGAGGGATTCAGTGGCACAAATCTGCCTGAATCTGTACCAAAAGCCAAGGCTGGCTTGATTTTGCACTCTTGCACACTTCAGTGGCCTCTGTTTTACTGCCAGGCTTCCAGACATCCTCCTGCCCACACCCCTCGTGGTCAGGGCCGTGCTTTAAAGCACAAGAACCCCTCAATATTTCATTTAAAGCTCTAATATCCAGAAGCATTACTCTGCTCCAGGTGTTCATGTTTTCTTTAGGAACACCTCCAGAATTTTTGAGACATTTCATGGAACAAGGTCCCYCTGCATCTGCACAGCAGCCAGAGTGATCAGGGACACGGAGCCACTGCCGTATTAAAATGAAAGATTGTAATTAAACAAATGGATTTCAGCCCTGAGGAAACTAAATTACCATGGAGACAGACAGCAGGAAAACAAACCTCCTTTTGCAGATGGGCACTGGTATTTTACCAGTTGGTGTAAAACGCTTTGGAGGCTCTCTCAGCAATGTAACTTTTGTTTCAATAATGACATTATCGTGTAGATCTGTCACCCCCAGGTTATTCTTTCTCCATCCATCCTTAATTTTTTAACCCTCCCCATCACTTTTTGCCTCTGATACAACTCCAAACCTCTGCCCTGTCTCCAGCACCACCTCGATTCCTGCAGCCTGTGGTGCCTAAAGCCACCAAGGACCTTCTGCTGTTCGTTTTTCCTCTTGTCCCCACTGAAACCACGGCCACCAACACCCAGATTTTCCTTRAAAAGGCTTGGAAAAGCCACCCTCAGCCTTATCACCCTCTGGCATTGTCCTCTGTGGGTGCTTGGAGTCAGCAACTCCCTCGTGCCTTGGCACTGAACCGAGATACAGAAAAACCCACCCCTTGTGGGAGAGCAGTGTCCCTCTGGGTCTGCTGGGTGGGCAGCAGCCAGGACAGGGGGGATGGGATACCACAGCCTGCTTGAAAGACAGCATTGGCTTTGATCTGACACCGTGGAGAAGGCTTCCAAAACTGTCTGAGGATTTGGATGACACGAGGGTTTGATTGGTGGGTTTTTTATTATATCCTGGGTGTGTAGATATTAGTTTTAGATTTCTCTGTATTCTTATTATTGGGCAAATATGGAGGCAGATCAATGTGATAAAGTCACATTTTCCTGTCTTTCTCTTCCTCTTCACAAAGGGTGATTTTTTTTAGGATTGGGTAAAGGTGTGATTTCACTGACTTGGATTTTAGTTATGGGAGTTTAGAGGAAAACAATGTTAACGTAATTTAGGTTATAAAAACCCAGGTGCTGTTTGTGAGTGGGGAGAATCCACTTTTTTAGCTGCTTGTGAACATCACACTGGTCTGACTGAAATTAGAGATAAGGATTTTAAAATAAACATCTTCAAACTGCAGCCCAAAGACTCTCTGATCCCTTCTTCCAAGCACGGGCAGTGAGAAAACAGCCGCTCACCACACCCGGGGTTATCTCAGAAGAGATACCCCAGCAACCCCTAAATCTGGGATACACGAGACAACATCTGCCAGGGCAGTGACACTCAGCTCTGGAGGAGCACATTCACCCCTTCTCCTGAGGAAAACCTGCTCAGATCACCTCACAGCTTGATTACAAAGTTAATTAACTGCGAGCATTTACCACACAACAACGTACAACTACATAAATATTTGAAACCTGAGCACTTAGGGCAGAACACTGACCTGCCAAACCCCTGAGCACAGCCACTCCTTTAGACTCCAGCCTGTTGTCRTGGACTGATTAACTTTTCAAGGAGGTATTAATGGTCCAGCCTCTTGATTTTTCACTTTTCAGCTCTGTTGCCTCTCAGCCTTGTAAGCCTATTATTGGATTGCTTCAAAACCTATTTACCTCTGAAGCCTCAAACTCCCAGCTGTCAGGCAGGAAAAGACATTTAGCAATTAATTTAATCCTGGCCAAGACATCTGTCGAGGCAAAGGGCAGGATTCAAGAGATGTTTAATATTCCTATTCCAGCGTTCTCAGAAATATAAAATACAGGTTGCATTGCTGAGGTTATCAGTCTAAACACAGCTTTTAATGAAGGCACAGCTTCCAAAGGTTTTCCTCCACTCCGTTAAAAACAGACTTTTCTCACCCAAAGGGAGATGCCTTGTTTGGTACATTGGTGTGCAGGAGAGGCCACAGCCCAAACCATCCTTTCCTTGTGTTGTTTTCACCAAGAACACCCAGACTTGCAGTGCTCTTTGACAAAGAATCAAAATGCTGTGGCTTTACAGCRTTTCCAGCCTCTGAAACAACTCCCTTTCATCACTTCCCCGATTTTAAGCAATTCCAACAAGCCCCTAGCACTGGCAGGCACCAGAGGAAGAGGCAAGGCCACCTCTCTGGATTTTCCAGCACTGAACTGGACTTCCCTCTCCACCCTTTGAAACCCTGGGAACTCACAGCAATTTACTTCCAACTGTCCTGAAACCATCCTGTGCCAGCTTTGCACTGGGAATTCTCTGATTTMATCTGTCCCAGCCCTGGAGCTGCTGAGCTCTGTCAGATCTGTTGTTCCTGATCTCATGTTAAACACAAAATACAATTAATTAACCTGGACTTGCTTGGCTCCAGACGTGACTGCAGCAGAGCAGGYGGTCCCTCCACGCCCCTGGATGTGCATTTGACCATGCCCTGCACWAAACTCAGCCTGGGGAAGGAGTTTGGAGAAAGCCTCATTGATTTCCCACCCAGCACTGCAGGAACAACCCAGAATTCCAGTCAGGAAACAGTTTTTCCTACTGATACACTGGGAGGGACAAAGCAGAAATGACATTTAGGCTCTGGCTTAAACCCACGTTAAAACTTTGGTCAGCATTTGCTTTAAACATCTTTTTGTGTCGTAAAAAAACCAGAAGTCATAACTGTGACCTTATTAAATGACCTTGGGATGTTAAATCTGTGAATCTCATCAGCTTTGTAAGAGAGAGATTGACTGAAGTGTCCCWGCCTCCATCAGGTGGCTTTGCCCTGTGGTGACACTGCCAGCGAGGGAAGAGGACTCCACACTCACCAACTTGGAAAAAAAAAATAAAATCGAGGAGTTCCACCCCTCAGTTCAGCTTTTAAGCTCCACCAGCTCCTCTCCCATCCCTCCTCCTGCCCTGAGAAAACCAGTTCAGGAAAAAACAGCCTCACGTTTGGCCTTGCTGCTGGCAGGAGCTGAGCTCACTCAGAGACCTCATTAGAGAATCCCTGCAGGTTTTCCAGGGAACGGGGCTCTGGAGAGGCCCCAGCAGGACCCAGCCCAGGCCACCCTCCATCCATCATCTCCTTCCTCCCCTCCTGTCAGCGTGCCAGGCTCTGCCCGTTTGCTGCGGTGACAAATGGAGCTGCCACGGGCTCTCTGGGGCTGCACAGGGGAGCAGGACCTTTCAGGCAGCTGAGTTGTTGAGAGTTAAAGTCAGTTGGGTTTTTTGGGGTTTTTTTTTTCTCCTTGCTGTGTAATGGAGTCTTTAGTTTTCTGCCAGAGGTGTCACTCTTTGAGTAAGGAACGCAAGGAGGACGGGAACTGCCATGAGCAGGAGGGTGAATTTGGGTCTGGAAGGATGTTTTGCATTTGGGGAACAAATCTCATTGCCTAAAAACCCTTTACTCCTTCAAAAACCACTTTCAAAAACACCATTAACTAWAAATATTATACAACAGCATTGCCAGCCCAGAAAACAGAGGGGTTTCTATTCAAACACCTGGAAATGGCTGTGATTTCTGTCAGATTTTTTCCTTTGCCACCATCACTGGAGTTTTCCAGTAAACACTGACCCATTGTCACCTCAGTCATGCCCAGAGCCACAGCTGGATGGAAATTTTTGGATGGAACCTCTGGGAATTGTCACATCATCCTGTGCAAGCAGGACTGGGAAAGGGCCAGAGGGATCAGGACTCGACCCAAGCAGGTCTGGGACATAAATAAACAAATAAAGGCTGCAGTCACCTCTTTTTTCCTGCTTTTCAAAGAGTTTCCTTTTTTCAGTCCTTCAAACATGGCTGCAGAATTGTCCCTCATGCTGCAATCCTGCTCAGTGAGGGTTTTTTATCCCTCAAATTTGAGAGTATTTCCTGTTAGTTGTGTACATTTATCTCAGTTGTGTACATTTATCTCAGTTGTGTACATTTATCTCAGTTGTGTACATTTATCTCAGACCACTGGAAGCCATCACACACACACAGATGTTCCCATGTAGGCACTTCACCCCTCCCCATCCCACCTCTATTTTATGGTGCTGTTCATGGCAAAACCAGAAATCAATTCCACCCTAGTTCACTTTTTACATTAGAGATATGAGCTGGCCTAGCAGGGGAATTAATCTGGCTGTTCACTAAAAATAAAACCCTTCCATTTTCTACCCTACCCAGGAAAGAAATGTGCTCACCTGCAAATCCACCAGATGCAGAGGAAAGAGAGATAAGGCACAASCCCATCTTAATTTTGATGAGAGATTCAGATTTGCTCTGCATTTCACAAACAGAAGGCCCTGGGAAATCCTTGCAGCACTCCAGATTAGGGAGGAGAGGAGCAGAGAGGGAAGAACGAGCTCAGGCTGGGCTCTGAAAACACCAACACCAAAATCAAACACTCTCACAGAGACTGATGCTTCAAGGATGACAGAGAATCTTCAAAAGTCATCAAATTGCTCCACAGAATTACACCCAACAAAGTCATTCTTTGCTCACTGTTCATCTCACACACAGAAAATTCTCTCCCTGGCACCAAAGCAACAAATCTCACTCGTCCAAACACAGCAGAGCTCAAAAACTGGAAGGGCAACAAATTCCTTTTGTTTGGTCAGAATAAAAAGGCACCAGGATTTATAAATCAGGGTTAGGATTTGGTGTCAGGATAGGTCAGCACCCAAAGTGCTGAGCCCTCAGACTCCCTGACCYGGCTGGGAAAGGGAATGCAATCTATTGTAACAATTTAAAGTGTAAAAACACACAGAAAACTGTGCAACATTTTCATCTTCACCCACTGTTCCTTCACCTGGGCTTTCCCCCTGAACATTTTTCTGTCTGGCTCCACAGGTTCCTGCTCCCTTTTTGCTGCAGGAGATGCAGCAGCCCCAGGTTGCACTATTCACTATTCCTGTGAGAGTTCTCTCTTCTGAGATTTAACCCCAGCAGTGTAAATCTTTCTTCTCACCAGCCCGTGCTTGAAAGAAGGAATTGGAGAACGTCTGGGTTGGGGACTGCAGATGTTTATTTTACAAATCTCATCTCTAAGATCTTTCTGTCCAGCATGAAGTGCACAAGCAGCTGGAAAAATGGATTCTCCCCTGCCCACGACAGTGTCTGGGCTTTTATATTTTAAATTATGTTACCATTATTTTTTTTCTAAACACCAATAACTAAAACCCATGTTATGCAGTGAAATTTTACTTTTACTAATCTTAAAAACTCATCACCTTTTGCAAAAACTCTGACACACAAGCTGAGACCAAAAGCCACCACTGGTTCAGGCACCAGCCAGGGAAGATCCATTCCCTATCCAGGAGAACCAGAGAACTCTGGTTTCCCTCATATTCCCACTCTTCAAACCAGCAACACTCACAAGTGGCTTCACATGGGAGATGGGTTTTTATTTTCAAACCAGTTCCGAAGCCAGTGCTGGAAAAAACCTTTCAGGAGCAGATTGTGCCGAGGCACTTATTGGTGAAATTAAATAATGATGCTCTGCTCATCTCGCAGTGTTTTGATTAATTGTATACCTGGGTAATTGCATGTTTAGGTGATTGATATCAATCATGACTGAAATGATAAAAAGTATTTTCCTGTCTCTGTCAAASCTACAGAAAATAAAATTGGTGCCAATGAAACATTTCCACCCCTATTTTCCATAATAGTGATTATTTTACCTCTTTCTGCCCTAAAAACAAAGCACATACATCTTATTTATATCTCTCTGAATTATTTTTTACAATTGTAAAGGCAAAAAGGAAGATTTTATTTCCCTGTGCCCTAACTGGTGATTCCAGCTCTGCTTTCCTGCCTCAAAAACTCACACAACTCATCCTGCTCTGTGCACGGGCTGGGTGTTGATCAGGCATTTTTGGGAGGGTAAACTCCATTTTCTGTGCTGTTTCACCCCAAAATTAATTGTAAATACTCCACCTCAACTCCTGCCTTCACCTGGAGCCTCAGGAGAGGCTCAGAGGGACCCACAACACCCATTCCCACCCAGGAATCTCCCCGGGGATGCAGAGATGCACAAACAAAAGGCTCTGGATGACCCGAATTATCCTTCTCGGCTGGAATTTACACCGGTGCGGGGAGTGCTAAAACCGACAGGAATTTCCAAGCCGAATTAGCATTCCTGTGCTCATTGTGCGCCGCAGTTTTTAATGGACTGCCTGATTTCCCCAAAACGAGCCCAATTATTTTCGCAGATACCTTTCATCACGATCCACCCRAGCTAATAAATCCCCACTTCCCAACCAAACCAACCATTCATTTACCGCCGCTCCTGAAGGGCTCTCKASCCATTTTTATTTCAAACTATGATTYCTATTTKCCAGGCCCATCATTTGTTTTCAGGCGTTTTTCCTTTCAGGCAATTATTCCAATTTGATCCTGTAAAATGTTATCATTCAATAAAGCCTCTCCTAAATGGCTAAATTACGATGCTTTATTCGGTTTGCGAAAGTGTAGGGAAGCTGAGGAACGAGTCATTTATACAAAGTGGAAACATTTAGACTGCTGTTAGCAGGAGGTTATGGAGCAAATAAATCTTAAAAAAAAAAACCGAATAAAAGAAATAATTTGTGGGATTCGCATAAATCAAGAGGCTGGGTTTAAAAGAAAAATTGTAGGTGGAATCTTGTAATTCTCCAGGAAATTTCGAGTGAACAGGACCATGAAGTTCATTACAAAGGGTGGGAATTACTCTGTTGTACCAATTTCTGGGGAAAAAAATAACAAAAACTGAGCTATCCGCTGGGCTGTGGAAGTTTTTGTGRCTTGTTTTCTTCTTTTCCAACCCCACCAAGAAATCCCCAGGGAGAGGGTAAATGTGACACCACAACATCTCCTTTACAGAGATGATCCTTCAGCAAGGAATATTGAGCTCTGATTTATCAGCACAGCCACAAAAACCGTCCAAAAATCCAGAGTGCAGCTGCCAGAAATACAAAATATCGCCTTTGTCAAGTTGGGAAACACACCTGGAGCCGGGAAGGGAGAGCAAACSGGGCATAATTAGCATTAAAAATAAYGTTAGGTGATGCTAACATCGGGCAATTATCGCTTTGAACAGCTGTTAAATAGTGTTAATTGGCTGCCATGGACTCGCCGGGCTTYTCCAGAGCGGCGCTGCCATTAACGCACAGCAATTACCCAAAAACTGACACCGGGAACCACGGGAATGTCCAAAAACAGCGCTCGGAGTGAGAGCCCTGAATTGAGAGTTCAGGCTGAGGCTGTAAAACAGATCTGGTTTGGAGAGGAGTGACAGATTTGTCTTTACAAACAAATAAAATGTAAGATAAAACCAGCACTGAGAGAGAAAAGGAACAGTGGGAAGGGTTCCACTGATGGATGGATGGAAAAGAAGATGTTTGCCTTTACAAACAAACCATAAATTTGCTGATCAATGGAATTGGAGATTGAAAGATGAAAGAAACAATTGGGGAAATCCATCAATTCCATAAGAATTAAAAATTAAAAGGGGGTTATACGTTAAAGGGGAATCTTTAGGTATTGGGCATTCTGGTAATTCTGCACCTCTCAAGTACCTCAACCAGTGGGGAAAGAGAGAGGGAAATGCAGCTGGGAAATCGGGATAAACACCGGGAAATTGGGATAAATACCGGGAAATCGGTGATTTTACACAGTTTCAATAGTCTTTAATAGAGTAAAAATAACGAATTATTTTCCTATCACATTTAACAATGGGATAAAAAGGAGGCTGCGTCCTCCAAAAATCGGAGAGACCCCAGGGGAAATGCCCCACGGCCACTCCCTTTATTCGAATAAAGTAAAAAGGACTCCTCTGTCTCCTTTTTGGACATCAAAACTCTGCTGTTTGTGGATTCATTTTCCTAACAGTTTCGCCTGCTGAGCCGAGGTGATGGGAAGCACTTTCCCTATTACACTAAAAAAATCCTTGGAAAGCCTCCAGCAGATCCTTGCATCCCATAAATCCCTCATCACTACTGACACATATTTGAATGAAAAGTCACAAATACAAACAAATATTGATTTGTTGAACTCTAAGAGCCACCACAGCTTGTTGAAGTGCTGAAGTTTCTGGAATAATGGCTAAAAAACCTCATTAAAAAAAAAAAAATCCAAGACCAGAATTGATGCTTGTAGGTGATTCCCAGTTCAGCTCATTCCCATGGAATTTCCACTTCCTACCCCCAAACTTCCACTTTACAAATATTTAGACGCCAGTTGCAAACCCATAGCATAGCCAAGTGTTTAAAAATCAAATAGAGCTGCATTAAGACTTCCCAGATCTCCAAAAACCAACTAGAATTTGAATATTTTTATAAGGACAAAGCAAGTGGGAAGGTTGGAAAAACCTCCCAAGAAAAGGAGCAGAAGGAGCTTGGCTGTAAAAACCCATTTTTTTCTGACTCATTTAAGGTGAGTTGAGAACMATCAGCATTTCTGTTGCTATTCACACACTTCCAGTAAATTAATCCTCCAAAGCCCAAATGAAATAACACACAGAGAAATAATATCCCTCCAATTAATAGCAGGGGGGTTTTTTTAATCATTTCTTCGTGGATTTTATGACTCATTATTGCACAGCCAGGTGTGGAACCCCATTCTTACAGGCAAAATCTCCTTTTAGTGCTACCAAAACCTGCACGGTGACCACTAAAGTAAATACATAAAAATCTGAGAAGACTCTTAAATTTTAACCAGATATTCCATGAAATTGAAATGTGGAAGGGAAAAATTTAATCTTCCTTCATAAACTTATTTTTCTTAGTTTGTTTTTAAAAACATTAAAGAGTAGCCAGAACAAGCTGAGTGCCCAGAGGAAGGATAACTGTCTTCAGTTATCCAAAGTTCTGCTGATAGTGATGCCATTGGTGAACTGAATTTTTTTTAATGACGTTTTATTGTTCATAGAATGAACACCACGGGGAATGGCTTCCCACTGCCAGAGGGGAAGGATTGATGGGATTTTGGGAAGAAATTCCTCCCTGTGAGGGTGGGCAGCCCAGAGAAGCTGTGGCTGCCCCTGGATCCTTGGAAGAATCCAAGTCTCCAACTTTCTCATTTATTCCCCCCAAAAATGCCCATCAGATCAGGGAATTAATCACCCAGAAATTATCTTTGCGGTTAAATTTCCTATTTACAAATGACTCCTCTCTGATTTCCGCAGTGCCCACTCACAAATAYTTGCAGCAGCTCCCCCAAACCACTGCTCCCATCAGCCGCTGATGGCTCTGGGATTGCTTTCCCAGCAGCCAGAGCTGAATTTTAAGCAGGATTTAGCGGCAAAACCCACAAACAAAGCCCCGGCACTAAGAGGTTGTGTATATTCATTTCCGTGCCCGCGTGTCTCTGATTTATGACCCAGCAGAGCGATTTAACCCAATAGCGATTCTGCAGCGCAGCCCCAGACAATAAAGCCGTGCCATTTCACTGTGCCCTGATGGATCATCCAACAACCACCGGAGACTTTCCATCACCTTTTCACCCGGCAATTCCAATACCAGCCGGGAGATCGGCCCGTGACTGATGCCTCAGCCAGCAGGAATTCCTCATGAGGACGCTCYCCGTGGCTGCGGGAGCGGATTTTGTTGGAAATGAGCCTTCAGCCCCTGACTAACTCAGTCGCGGTGCCGTTTGAGTAAAGCACTTCATTCCTAACCCCCCTGCACATTGATGGATTTCTCCTCACGTTCYGCTTCCTCCCCTCGTTCCTCAAAAAGCCCTTTCCATCACCATCCAAAATCTGCATGGACATCTTCACCTCTGCTGGTCCTTCCTGCGACCCCTCCTGAAGGAGATGAACGGCTGGTGCAAGGGAGATGTTTTATTCATGTCTAAAAATGACCCAGATGAGGCCTAAAATAATAATAATCCAGCCCTCTCTGGTTTTAAGGAGGAGGTTATAACTTGGATTTAACTGGAAAGTTTTTTAATAATTGCTGGTGACAAATCATTTTCTCGCTGGAACCTATTTATAACTTGCCTACAGGTAGGGCTGGACCCAAATGCTCTGATTTTGGTGTTAGGAAAGTAATTTTTGAGCTTTCTCCTGGAAGTCTTGGTTCTACTTGAATCTATATGCACACGGAATATGTAGGTACATAAGTCAGGGAAATGGATTAACGTGTTCTCTGCTGTAAAATCAGCAATTACTGCTCCTGGGAGCACCCAAATATTTGAGTGACATCAGCCAGACTGGCCCAAAGAAGAACCTCCCCAGTGCCAGCCATGGGGAGGACTTAAAAACATCCACAAGCTGATTTTCTTTCCAGTCATCCCTGTTATCTTTTCCAGCTTTTTACCTACAACTGTCCTGTACAATGAAAACCCAACACCCTCGGAGCAGAACTAGAAAACAATTACAAWACATTCACAAGGAATCTCTTTTCCCTCTTTACTCCTTTAAAATGAGTGTGTCAAAACTGCCCAATAGAGAATGGCCCCATTTCTGACAGACAGGTAAAGACCTATCCGTGTTCCTTGAGCCAATGGCTGCCAGCTGAGGAAAGAATCTTCTGGGTCTTTTCCTTTTAAGTCTTAATGGTGCAGCTGAAATTCTTTCCCTTATGTGGAAAAGACCTGTTTGGTTTAAAGCTAATAACAACTGYATTGGTAAAAGGGGACAAAATCCATCATTCACACTTCATTCCCCTTTAGAAGGAAACAAAAAGATCAAGACTTTTTGATTGCTGCTTGCATTATGATGAAAAACTGTTTTTTCTTACATTCCTGGTGACAGAGGCAAAGAAGGAACCCCCCCACCTATGGAAAAGCTGCTGGGCTCAGATCAAAATCGAGTTTTTGTTACACTCACAGGCACTTCCACACTTAGGGAAGATGCTGAGCAGTTTTCATAATGTCCAATTATTGCACTATCAATAATTTCACTCCGATACGTTYGCACATAAAAGACCAAGCTGATGTTCCAGCTCCTCCAGAGCAGCGTAATTACCCCGAGATTGATTTCGTGGTGACATCCAAAAAGCCCCCAGAAGCCCCACTATTTATAGCAGTGCATCCATAACCACCAGACACGGGGCCTATTTCCAGACTCATCTTTTATTATGACTTCCCTTGGAGAAAACAAAACAACAAGGGRRAAAAAAAAAAAAAAAAGCTCCGCAGAAACGCAGCAAATAACTCAATCAGAGCAGCCTCGGTGTAAATGATCTCTCCAGAAACATTTGCTACTCACTCATAAAAATGTCTCTGCAATCAACAGCTCAGTGTTTGTCAGAAGTCTGTAAACATTCCCATTCCAGCGTTTTTAGAGGCTCGTGGTKGATGTGCTTCAGTTTGGATAAGCTACATTAAAAAATCAGGCTAAATCCCACTCACTAGTGAAGTTTATTATGTAAAAAAAGAAAAGGGGCTAGGAATTGAATTAAAAATATGGTTGGGTGAGAAGGGAATGCCAATATAATACCAAAAAAAGTGGCAATMATTAAYRAAGAGGTAACAGCTAAGGATTCTAAAAGCAGAATATCAATACCCAGAAATTATTGAGCCAYATTCAGTTCCTTTCATGCCACCAAACAGTAACAATTGTTTTAGCTGGCATTTAATTCTGTCCAGGCAGCAGCAGCTCAGTTACTCAGGTGCTGAGAGCAGTTGTAAATATTTAAGAAGTGGAGTTTATTCCAAGCTATTGAAGCCCTGTTAGGCTRAATTTAGGAAGCTTGCCAAATTTTAGGAGACTTAAGAGGCTGTGCTGAAGTCAAACAGCTTTATCCTGAAATTGTCACCAATTTATCTCCCTAAATTGCCTCTCCTCGTGATCAGTGGTGGAAAACAGAGCTCCCAAACTCTTCCACTGAAGAGATGTTGGAATTTCAAAGGAATAAAAGAGCCACCTCACATCCTTGAGTTCCCTTCCCTCCCTTCCACATGAAATACAGGCACTTCCCAATTTCTCCCCAAAGATCCAGTGGGAAGAGGATTGGCAGGATTTTCCAGGGCACCCAGCTGATGTTCCAGGCTGGAAATGCCACCTGGTCAAACCTGAACACTCACTGCTCACCAGAGGACAAAACCTCTCTCCAAGGTGCTTTTATAGGAGTTCAAGTGTGGTGGAGTCCTTCCCTCCCAATATCTGACCTCATTCCATGGCAAATCGTCTTCAGCAGCCAGCGATTATTTAGCAGTTAACTTTTAACTTTGATTTCTTAATGAACTGAGAAACCTTTAAGCACAAAGGCCTTCAGCTCCCCGGTGAGCAGTTCTGGATATTTCCCAGCTCAATTCCATCATCACCTTGGCCATCCCTGCCCAGGAACAGGAACGGGGCAGCTCATGCCCATGGATCATCCCTGTGCCAGGGAGCCCTCCCTGGCTCCAGAATCTGTTCCTGGGAGAAGCTGTCACAGTTCCCAGCACGTGGGATAAATCAACCTCGGTGACAGCAATGTCACAGCAATGACAGAATCATTCAGTGCCACCCAGGACGTGACTCTGCTCCTCCTGAACAGCCTCACKCCCAGCAGGAGCACAAGCTGAGCTTTTCCCCTCCAGCTTTTCAAAGCACACCCCTCCACCAGGGTCGTTTCTAAACACTCGTTTCTCAGGGTGTGTTGTTTATAAAGTTCCAGAAATTGTTTTTCCAGGGGTATTTATGGAGTTCTGTAAATTGCTTCTCCAGTTTATGAAGTTTTGCTCATGAGGCAACGTCTGAATGTACAAAGCCATATTTGCAAATTAAATAAATGTTCAGGGCCCCGATAAAATGAGACAATTTTGGATTTTGCCTGACAAAGGTAAGGTTTTTCAAAAAATTTTCAAGATCAGCCCCCTGAAAAATCAATTAATTAGAAATCAACAATTAAAATCAGTCATCCAAGGCACAAATCTTTGCCTTGTCACAATTCCAGCAAGAGGGAAAACCCTCTGGGTTTCAGTGGCRCCATCCCATTGAGATGCACAACAAAATTCTGCTTTATCCCTACAAAAAGCTCATTTTAGCGTGGGGTTTATGTCAGGGTTTCTCAGCTCAGCAGCACTGAGATAGAAACCCAAATTAACTGTAAATATCAAGTGAAAGGGGATTAGTTAAAATTGCCTCCACAACTATGAAGCCTCTCAGACACCCAGAATTAACAAAGCTTTATTTCAGTTTTGCTTAATTCCTCTCTAAGGCCAACTTGAGACTTGAATCCTCAGTCTCTGGCTGTCCACAATTCAAAACTCAGCTCAAATAACCCATTTTGAAAAAYCCACTTGGATCCTTTTTCCCAGCTATGCCCACACAACAAAGCCTAAGAAGCCCTGAATAATTCCTTGGAAGAATGCTGAGTAGGAATCACTGCTCCTCATTCCAGGAGCAATCCCCCCTGTCTCACCAYCACCGAAAAAAATCGTTATTATAATTATATTTAGCAATAAATTCCACGGTAAAACACACCAAATGCCCTCTGACAGCTGTTAYATGTCCTCTGCTGTTTCACAGGAACAGATAATTACAATTTTTAATGTAAAAATCACCGTTTCTGTGAATACAGCACTAATACCAGGCTCAACTGCTGTAATTTCTGCTAATTGGATTTCCCTTGACCTAAAAGGAACCRCAGCAGAAATCCATCTGTTCCTCTGCTCCAACGCCACAAAAATTCCCATTTTAGCCTTTTTTTACCTTTCTAAATATTTCCTGACATCCAAATGCCAGCCTGAGCTCCTCCCTCCAGCCCCAGACCGGGGACTTCAGGTGGTGACAGCTTTTTATCAGAGAGATCAAAACTGATATCAAAACAAGGGGGAAGGAGAGATAAGGATGTTCCCTCTCCCTGTGTCCTTGAGGAGCCATCACCCGCAGCACTGAGCTGCATTTTGGGCATCCCAGTTTGTTAAAATGTGCAGTGGATGGGGGAAAACCTGAGAAAAGCCACCAAAACTGGGTGGAAAACAAGTGGGACTCAGGGTTGGACCCACAGGGCTTTTCCAGCCTGAAGAGTTCCATAATTCCAGGACTCTTGGCTCTGGAGAGCAGACAACTSAATGGAAACACAGGAGTTCCCAAAGAGGCAAAGAACTGCAAGGACAGAGGCAAAATAAATCTAAAAACCTAAACAAAACCTTTAAAATAAAATTTTAAATGAGGGAAAAAAAAAAACCAAACTAAAGGGGAGTGACCTAAACCATCTCCTTTGGATCCTGTGGTTGAGAGAAGAATTTTGTATGGCTCAGTTTGGAAAGCAAATTCAAATTCCATCTTGCCTCCCAGAGATCCTGGTCTTCCCTTCCCTTTTAAATGCCCAAATCTGAATTGCTGCTCACAGTTTTTAAACATCCTTTCCCTCCAAAACTCCTCCTTGCCCAACACCCCTGGTGTGGGGTCTCAGAGCCGTGGGGATGTGGCACTTGGGGACACAGGGCAGTGCTGGGATTGGCAGTAGTGGCTGAACTCCAAGGTCTTGGAGGGCTTTTCCTGAATTAATCCACAATTCAGGAATCAAGGAGAAGTTTCTTGTGGCCCAGCAAGGCCCTGAGTTGACCCCAAGAACTTTCTCCCACCCTCCAACAGCTGCTTCCTTTCCTTGCTGTGATTTCTGGCAAATTCCTCACCCCCTGCCCAGATTTTTCCTTGGTTTCCTCTGCTTTTTGAATTATTTTTTAGATTTATCCCTTTTTCAGTCATTCTTTTAAATTTATGGAGAGCACCGAGGGCTCCCATCTGTGTTCACAGAAGGCACCCARTGAGTTACAGCAGGAACTGCAGTCACTCTATGCAAATTCTCCAACAGTCTCAAAATCTCAAATTTTGGGCATCTTTCAGTTTCCTGGGAGTGTTCCAGGAAAGGAAATGGGGGATCACATTGCCCATTTTGGGGGTAATATGTATTCTTACCAGGTAAAATAATCAAGGTTTTAAATCAGATTTAAAACATCTTTGTTTTAAATACTCGTCCAAGTGCACAGTGTGTGTGCACATCCCATTTCTGGCTGCTGGAAAGCCAATAAAGCTTGTTTCTCCCTCAGAAAAGCCCTCTCCAGTGGTTTTACCCCATTTGATCCACAGAGAATTRTTAACAAGTGCCAAACATTCTGAAAACACACAAATCTTCCTATTTCACCTAAACTGAAGCGTTACAGAAAACGTGTAACATCTATTTAATATTTCCCAGAACCATGGAGTCATRAAGGTTGGAAAAGGCCTCCAAGATTAAACCCAACCATTAAACAACCAGCACTGCTAAATTAAGTCCCAAATCAYCATTTTTTGAATTTCCACAYGTTTTTKGAACACTYCCAGGGATGGTGACCCCTGKCAGTCCCATCCCAATGCCTGACAATCCCATTTGGTGAAGAAATATTCCCTAATATCCCACGTACCCCTGATCCAAGAAAGAAAGATGCATTCCCTGGATGGGATGGGGTCTTTTTTGCTTCACTGCCACCACAGGATTTTAGAAACATTTCAGCTGGAAAAGCCTCCAGGATCATCAAGTCCAGCCTGTGACTGATCCCCACCTTGGGCTCTGAGTGCCACCACCAGGGATGGAGACTCCAAACGTCCCTTGGAGCCCCTTCCAGTGTTTAACAACCCTTTCCATGAAGAAATTCCTCCCAAATACCATGACCTGGTTGAGTGGAAGGGGTCCCTACCCATGACAGGGTGTTGGAATGAAAGGAATTTTGAGGTTCTGTTCCAACCCAAATTATTCTACAATGATTCTGTGAATTCCAGAATGATCAAAGATCTCACATAAAAATGCATCATCAAAAAGTTACTCTGACCTACAGAAACAAAATTTGAAGAAAAAATACAGGAAGAAATTAATTTCTGAATATTTTCCCACTCAATCCCATTTTTCCAGCCATGAAACCCGTGTTCCACTGAATGCATTTCAGAGTTTGTACTGTCCAAACACCTCCAGAAGAAAATGCCAACCCAACGTTCCCAGCAGCACACAGCGGGGATTTTGTGGGAGTTTTGRTGAATGCAGGGAGGTTTGCTATGCAGGAAGCAAACCCTTCCAACACCACATCCAGCTGCACTGCGGGGGGATTCAGCACTGCTGCACCTACAGACACTGGGAGGATCACACACAGGTTGGACTCAGCTTTGGAGATCTTTCTCAACCTTTGTGATTCTGTGATAGGAATGAAATAAAGACACAGGTCTGGCCCTGGAGGAGCTGCAGATGAGCACAAGTTCCACTGAAATCCGTGCCCCTCTCCCATCAACATCAGCCTGCTTGGCCACAATTCCTTCAGTTCAAGATACAATTCCCTTAAAATGTCCTCTTAAAAGCTTATGTGGTGCAAGACTGACACAGGACACCACAAATCTTCTGTTTAAAAAGCCCCCATAACTCAGGGAGTTGGGGCTTATTGTGTTTTCCTCCACCAGCACAACCCCATCTCCCATCTTAACATTCAAAACCCATTCCCGGCCAGAAAAACAACTTATTAGTAAACAACCAACATTCCCCACAGCGAAAACAATTTATTTCCCACCGAGGGAACAACTTGTGAGCAGAGAGCAGCCTGGAAAGGCAATCTGGGCTCTGCAGAGCAGCAGCTCATCAATAACACCACTTCCCAAAGCAGGCATCATAAGCACCTCTATTAGAGCCAGCACGGGATGGGGCACCTCAAATCGCTGTGACTCCCATCCTGACGAGGAAAAAAAGATTAAAAAAGGCATTTTAAACTTCCTACTGCTGCCTGTGTAATCGTGGCACACCTGGAAGTCTCTCTTTAGAGGCTGGGAAGCGAAGCCTGGCGTGTTTACATCTCYGAGGGAAATGGAGCCATCAAGGACAAATAACAATTTCCATTTTTTATTCCCCAACCCAGGATTGCCTGAGCAGCACAAAGGCTGCTCTGGTTGCGTGATTAAAATTAAGGTGCGGAGCAAAGAGGCGTCCCAGGGTGTGCTATAAAAAGGGGGAATAAAAAAGGAGAAAATTAAAGGTGTCGTGCTAACCGTGAGCTCACCTTTTATTGGGGTAAAAATGAGTGAAATGGATCTTGCAAAACAAATAAAAGCATGAAGGCAGGATCGAAGCAGGCATGGTTTTAAGATAGTCTAAAACTCAGCGTTAGAAACTCAAAATTGTTTTGAAAATAAAAAAAAAAATTACTGAAATTGTCTTTTTTGTTGACAGGAGCTTTGCTCACGCAGCCACACCCTGCATTTCCCAGCTCCGAGGAGCTCCTGGCTCCCCTCCATGGAGGCAATCCCTGAGTGCTCCCGTGTTTGTGCACCACGATCAGGGATGTTTACAGAACCATTCATCATTTCATTCCGCCCTGTCCACACTCACCCGGCGTTCCTTGAAGCAAAACAGCCTCGAGGAGGATTTCAAACCAGAGGAATTAAACTTGCAATGCCCTGCTACCTTTAGAAGTAAAGCCATTCAGGAGTGGCTGTGATTCATCAAACACAGCGTGTTTTCAAAACCCCACGTCTGCTTTCTCCTRCTTTCTTTATTTTTTAGGAGGAAGGGAAGGGTTTCTCTCCCACCCTTATTTTATATTCTACGGGTCTTGTACCATTGACTTTCTGATGTCCAACARCCACAGAAGCACTGCTAACAAATCTGAATTGTTTTCCATATTTTTTGTTTACTGCTTTTCATAACTACATTAATCCATGTTCCCTTCTGTAGGCATCCCAATCATGACAAGCTGTAAATCAGAYTTTATCCAAAAAATCCCAGCACAGCACAGAATCCTGGGCATTCCTTAACCAGGAAAGGGACAGCTGGATGTGGGTCACAYACAGTGACAAAGATTCTGTTTTCTGACTTCGGAGGAGTTAATAAAAAATAAAAAATAATAAAATCAACACTGCCAATCATCCTAAGCGTGGATGGGAGCCTTCCAGCCCTGAATTCCCTGAAACACMAGGCATTGTCCCCATGGTCTGAGCAGACCCAGATCCCACAGATCCCCACCCATCCCAGCCTGTGGGACACACAAAGTCCCAGCACTAAAGCCAAGCTCCTTCCAGAGCTGGGAAAAAGCTTTCGGGCAGGGCTGAGGCAGGAAAAGCAGGAGCTGGTGCAGTGATTGATTTCGGGCTGGCAGCTCCTGTTTGCCTCCAGCCTGTTCTCCTGATGGATGGGGGCTGGCAGGAGCGGCCAGGGAGGCTCTGGGGGTGACAGCAGCYTGCCCTCAGGTGATGAACCAGAGAGGACCCGAGCAGCCTCCGAGCAGAGGGAAGGGAGGCTGACCACAGGAAAGGGAAAAAAATCCAAAAAACAAATTGCTTTCACCACAAAAACCTAYGGGAATCCCTGACTTCCCATCACATTGGGCGAGAGCAGAAGGAGGCCCTTTACAATTTTACCTTTTCCCGTTGCATTTCACGCTGTGGAGGCTGAGCTTTGCTGTGTGCAGCCTCTCAGTGGGACCCCACGCAGGCACAGCTGCCATCAGTGTCACAAGGAGCTCCTGTGACAGCAGAGCAGCTCCCCTGGGACAGGGCTCATTTCAAAGGAAAACCTCCCAGAACCATCGAGCAAAAACCACTCGACATTTTCCAGCCCTCCAGGCGATGATTACAGCCCTGCTGGTCCTTCAGAGCAGCACGGAGGGCTCCATTATTTAAAATAACATCAGTATTTCGATAGCTGGCAGTGACTCTGAGCATTTGTGGCACGAGAGGAGACCCAAGCCCCACTCGAAGCAGGAGCAGGTGGCTCCTTGGCTGGGCTGTCTSTGCCTTGCTGGGCCAGAAATGTTTGTTTTTCTGAAAGCCTGGAGCTCTCCATTCCCACCCACGCTGGGTGACTGTGTGCTGAGGGCTTTCATCCCCACAGCAGGGCCCTTCCTGGGGCTGCTCCCAGGCTCTCCAGTGCTGAGWGGAGCACTTGACCCTGCCCAGCTGGCAGCAGCAGTGGAGGAGAGCTCTGCTCTGAACTGAAAATCACCTTCCCAGCTCTCTTTTCAGCGCTTTTCCCCTTGGATGGGGCAGGTTTCTCTTCCCAGGGGTGGGAGGGTGGCACTGGGGTCAGGAGGACAGCAGAGGGGTGAAGGGTTTGTTACAAGGGTACAAGGTAAAAAAACTCCTCTTTTCCACAGCTCTCAGTGCCCCTGGAGAGGTGCTGACACCTCCTGGGTAAATCACAGGTAAATCCTGGGTAAATCACAGCCTGGCCCCGCTGTCCTGAAAGCATTTCCATGCTGATAATTGTGGGTTATATACTGATAATTTCAGGACTGAAAGCCGAAGGGGTGAGCTAAAATACATCAGGCATTAGGAAACTATTTCCCTACCCCAAAAACAACGCAGTGGTGGGAGGAGCTTTGCTTTTCCCTTCCCCCCGAAAAAAGAAAACAAATCACGTCCCAACCAATCCAACACAATCACCTAACAAACTTCGCAGCAGAGCTTATTTATCCTCCATGGCCACGATCCCTGTGTTTTCCCTTCTCTCCCAGCACTGCTGGAGCGTTTTTTCCTCTACAGCACACGAGCATCAATCTCTGTCCCAGCCAGAGCGGGAACTGTCACCTTGGCCAGCCGTGCTGCCAGGGAGAACAGGCTTTGCTCTGTTTCATTAACCCAGAACTTAAATTTTAAGGAGGTTGCTGAGAGCAGAGTGAGCAGGGCTGGGAGCAGCAGGAGGAGGTGCAGCAGCATCCCTGGCAGAGCCTGTCCTGGCAGGGTAAAGCAAGAGATGGTGAAAGAATTCGTGCTGGAGCCTCATGGAAGAGCTGCAAACGTGCTTTTGTACAACCCTGGTGTAATTCCAGCCGAATTCACTCACCCAGGGTGCCAGCCCTGCTCCAAGCACAGCAACAGGCGGAGGCAGCTCCAGCCTCCAGGAGATCCCTTGTGTGGCAAACCAGAGTGTCCCTCTGGATCTCCTGGGTGGGCAGGAGCCTGGACAGGGGGTGGATCCTCCCTGCCCTGTGCCACAAACAGTGGTGGCTTTTGGTCTGAGCCCATGGGAAAAGCACTGCCAGGGCTGTGTGAGGGTTTGGAGGTCACAGGGGTTTGATTGGTGTGAGTTCTGTCACTGGGTGAGTGGAAGGTTTTTAGATTTTGCTACATAGACATAAATGGGGTAAAGATGGAGGCAGATCAGTGTGATAAGAGCACAGGTTTCTGTCTTCCTTATCCTCTTCCTCTTTGCAAAGGGTGATGGGTTTTTAGGATTGGTAAAGGTAAAATTTCACTGCATGACATGGGTTTAGTTATTGGTGTTTAGAGAAAAACAATGTTAACATAATTTAGARTATAAAAGCCCAGACACTGTCGTGGGCAGGGGAGAAACCATTTTTCCAACTACTTGTGAACTTCATGCTAAACAAAATAAACTTAAAAATAAGATTTGTAAAATAAACACCTGCAGTCCCCAACCCAGACGTTCTCCAATTCCTTCTTTCAAGCACGGGCTGGTGAGAAGAAAGATTTACACTGCTGGGGTTAAATCTCAGAAGAGAGAACTCCGACACCTTGGATCAGAGAGCCCAAAGGTGCTCACRGACAGAAGGCAAGAGGAGCAAGTGATGCAGGAAAAACTCTAAAGCACATCTGAAAAGAATCACGGAGATGCTGCTGGCTCTGCCCAGCAGCCTGGCAGGCGATCGGCCTCTCCCCAAACCTGTGCTAAAAAAGCAGGGGTTAAACGGAGCAGAGAGGATGGGCAGGGCTCAAATCCAGCCCTGGAAAGGCACGGGGGGCAGGTTTGCAGTCAGAGACAGCGATGTATTACACTGCAAACGGATCGCAAACAACTCCCTCATCTCGGAAAAAACCCGACTTAATTAAAGCTGGCAGGACCTGGGAGAGAAGCACAGCAGTCACGGTCAGTGAGTGTTCGCTGCAGTCACACACATGGGGATTGTGTTTGTTATCCTGCAAGGCTGCCCGCTGGAGCACACCATGGACATGAACACTGCTGGCCACTGACACCAGGCAGCGTCTGCCCGCCGRGATGGATGCACTGAGCAGAGCCTGAGCACTCAAACCATTGCCTTGCAGTCACACACCCCTGCTTTTTGTTGGTTGGGGTTTTTTTTGTTGTGTTTTTTGGTTTTTTTGTGGTTTTTTTTGTTTGTTGGTTTGGTTTTTGTGGTTTTTTTTTTCCCTCACTAGAGCCCAGTTAACCAGTTCTGTCCATAGACTTGCAGATCAAGTATTTAATAAAAAATTCTATGTACTGCCATGCCTCAAAGTTGTTGAGCAGAGTGCATCCCTGGCATGGAACACATCTCATGATGCTTTGCAGGAGGGAATATTTTCCCCATTTCCCCCCATTTTCTTGCCACACAGCTTTGCTCAGAGCCAAGACTTCAGTCAGTTTATGTCTGTGTCCTGGGTTATAAGCTTATCCCAGAACTGGTTAATTGTTACCCTCGAAATTGCTTCTTTTTAGGAATATTTTCCTCAGGAGTTTGCACAGCGCAGTTACCACATCACACATCAATTCACAGATATTTGGTAGCTCCCAGCTCAGCATAATTTCCTCCCTTTCCTTCCTGCAGTGACTTCTCCAGCTCATTTTAACCACTTTCATTACCCTGGCACAGGCACTGATCTAGGGAATAATGGAATATTCTGAGCCAGGACCCCCAAGGCTCAAAGCCCAGCTCCTCATCCTGCTCAGCACAACTCCAAGAACCACATCCCGTGCCTGAGAGTGTTGCAAAAATTAATCCAGGGACTTTTGTGCTCCCTGATCACAGCCAAAAATATCCAAACCCATCATTCCTGAGCCCATTGTGTGTGGTGGGGCTGAGGAACAAGCAGAGCTTCCCTCTCTGCCCTAATTGTGCTGTTCTGCTTCACACAACAACACCCAGCATTCTCACACTGTGGGGCAGGAGAAGGACTTTAAACTTTCTTCATCCTTCACTAGAAGTTTGCACTGAGTTCTCCAGAGCTGKTTTTGCACCAGCCTGGACAGATAGAAACTCTTAGCCCACTTATTTACAGTAGAAAACAAAAACAAAACCTTGAGAACAAGAACAATTCAGTTCCCCACTGAATTTTTCAGTCTCCCACCTGCTGCACAAAGGCCAAGAATTCACCACGTCCTCCCACCAGGCTCTGCTCTTAGGAAGCCACAATATGAAATATATTTGCTATTTTACTCAACGTTATAACTGGATTATAAAACTCTGCCCTGTTTCCTCTTCAATAAGGGGTGATATTATCACATGGAGCCCCTCTGAAGATTCCTGGGCACTTGGTTTAGCAGCTGCAGTTCAGTTCTCCAGGGGTGCCTTTCCCCTCCTGGACAAGGTGGCAAAAGGAAGAATATCTCACATTGCCAAGGAGCAAAGAGTTCTGAATATGTCACAACCACCCAGCTGATGCAAAAATATCTTTTATTAACCCAGAGAGTRACAAGGAGCGGGGTGAGATTCTGTACTTTGTTGTTGCCCCTACACCTGCTTTCTGAGAAACGCCATTGATGTGCCTTAATTACTTTTTTTGTGTTAACCATGCACTGCTGAAAGGCCTGGGCTTGTTTATATGATCTGCAGCTCAAAAAAATGAAYGTAATTGACATTTCTTCTGATCAAAGGCAGCGAATTATTGCYGTGCTGAATTCAAAAGAGGCTTTCCCGTAACAACAATGCAGCTCCCGAGCCTCTCATTACCATAATCCAATCAGGTCTTTACAGGAACGGGATCAAATGCACCTTTGCACACTCCAATATCCAAGGGATGTTCATTATCTTGCAGGGACTCCGTTTCATTTTGGGCCATGCTGGTTTTGAGAAGCTGTGGGGTTTTTTTTGTTTTGTTTTGGTTTTTCTTCTTTTTGGGTTTTTTTTGGACAAACCAGATTGCTCATCTGGCTCAGATGAGGGGTTTAAGGAACGGGGAATGTTTAAAGCCAGAATTGTGTCCYAAATATCATCCCCAGGATGTGCTGGAGAGAGCAAAAGGAGTCCTGAGTGTGAGCAGTGAAAATAAGAGGAGGATTCTTCCCCAAGGAGAGGTTGGTGTTGAGCCTGCAGGGAGGGAGGCACAAAGACAGGAAAAGGGTCAGGAGGCAAAAGTGCTCAGCACTTGGCCAGGATTAAGACTCCAAACTCTGATCTGGGATTGTTCTCAGGTGGCAGAGATGAAAGCAGGGTGTCCCTGTTGGAATAAACAGCTTTTTTTGGGATAAGCGAGATGAGAAGTGAAGGAACTTCTAACCACAGCAAATTCCTCAGGAATAAAGGATGCAGGATTTATTTATAAAGGAAGCGCTGCAACAAAACCAGCAGTAAAATAATGATAAAATCAAAGCTAAGCTCACATAACCAAGGTTCACAGAAGAGATTGGCTGCATTCCTGGACAACAGGAATCATCCTCCCATCCTCAAGGCAGCATTCCCAACATCACACCAGCCTTTCCTTGGTATTTGCAGAGGATGACACATCCTAAATGTGCCAGGGGAGAGCCTGGATGGGAACCTGCAATCCCCCAGCACACAGAGGGTGGCTGCTAAATCAAGCTGGTCAACCTTAATTCTTGTATTTTTATCATTTAGAAGCAAGTTCTGGCCCCTGCAGAGCAGAAAAGGGCCGAGGACAGGGAACTGGAACAAGGAGGGAAGGACTCAGGAGCTGAGGGGTCTGGGACCATCCACACAAACAGAGCCAGCAGCAAGAGGACAACGTGAGAGGGAGCTGAGAGGAAACCAAGAGAACGCCCTCAGAAATCCAAATAAAAATTTTATCTTGATGCAGAAAGGGGAGCAGTGAAGAACTGATGGGGCTGTCAGTGCCAGAGACAACAGCMAGGATCCTGCAGCCTCCAGGAGGACTGGGAGGGATGAGAGATAAGGGATGGGAGATGAAGCCCCAACAGGATTGATGGCAGATAAGATGCTGGGCATTTGTTCAGAAAGGACAGAACTGCAGAAATGGTGCTGGAGAAGAACTGACAAGCTCARGACACAAGAGCAGAACAAAATCTCCCAGATAACTCCAAGGAGCTGGGCTGGGGAAGGACAGAGTCACTGAGCTGGAGCTCAGCAGTGTTTCTYCTTGATGGCTACAAAACTACAGAGTCACCGCAAAAATAATAATTTTAAACCCACTATTTCCTCTGAAGTTGAGGGTTTTTCAAAGAGAAAAGTAACTTCCTGAGCTCCTTTGAAAATCCAGGGCTGAGCTCTGACACCCATTTGTTCTGGTTAGGGGATGCAAATGGAGATGTGTTCTGCCCAAATGCAGAACCTCCCAGTGCCTGCTGCCTCCAATTAATAAATTAAACCCTCTCCTGCTGGAGCTCRGCCTGTCACAGGCAAGGGCTGGCTCAAGGAGCTGCACAAGGAAATGAAAACGTTGGTTCCTAATTCTGGAATAAATTCTGAGRTAATGAAATAGCTACCACGCTGCTCCACTTGGAATTTAATTCCAGTCAAACGCACTCTGCTGATCACTCTTGTCATTTTGGGGAAGAAGAAAAACCCCAAACCGAGGGGATTTCAGCTCCAACAGAACTGAAAACTGCACCTCCATCCCTACCAAAAGCAGAGGGAGGGAAATACCTTGAATAACACCAATTCTTGAGTTTGCAGACACAGCAGCCTTGTCCATAAAACCCCCAAATCAAGCCTGCAATGTTCCAAATCCAACAGACACAAAGGCTGGGGGCTGCTCGAACCCACCGCAGGCACCAGCCCTGCTCAGGCAGGAGCATTTTGTGATCCAGCCACCAGGCATCTGAGGCAGCTTTGAAAACAATCCCTGTCTCCAGCTCCTCCAGCTCAGAAGCCTGAGGGTGTCTGTTTTTAGAGAACTGCGCGCTTTTAAACTCCTTAAACATTTTAATGTACGGAAAACCACACTGCAAACGACTCTGAGCCGCTTTTACCCCGAGGCTTGGAACAACATTTGGCTGTGGGGAGGGGTGGGAGGAGAGGAAGAACCTGCTGTGCTGCAGAGCAGGGCTGAGGGTGGCCCCAGGACAGGGACCTGAGGGCTGCAGGGGACACCAGACTGRGGGAGCTGTGGAGATCCCTCTGCCCACCTCTATTGTTCTTACCTCATCCCGGTCCCATCAACATCTCCAGCAAGGAGCAGCCCTACACTCCCCTGGAAAATTTACTCCAGTGGTTAATTTTTCATTCCTTCTCTCTCCCTTTTTTTTATTTTTTTCCCCTTTCTCCTCCTTCTAACCACTCAGGTTTTTCTCTGAGCCAGGCTGTGCCTGCTGCCTCTGATTCAAATCCTTGCCAAGGATTGATCCAACAAACTTCATTTCCCCCTCAACTGTTGATGGACTTCTTGAGCCAACTCCTTAAATCCTCATTCAAGTTCCCAAACTCTGCTCATCCTGATGTCCCTCCTCTGCCTCTCCTGCAGTTTTCCCTCTCTTGAACAGCAGAGGAGCAAAACTGAATGCAGCACCCTGGTATGGATGGGACAGGGGGAATGGATTTGAGCTGGCAGAGGAGAGGTTTGGGTGGGATATTGGGAGGGAATCGTTCCCTGGGAGGGTGGGGAGGCCCTGGAATGGAATTCCCAGAGAAGCTGTGGCTGCCCCTGGATCCCTGGCAGTGCCCAAGGCCAGGCTGGACAGGGTTTGGAGCAGCCTGGGATGGTGGGAGGTGTTCCTGCCATGGCAGGGGTGGGATTGGGATGGTTTGAAGGTTGCCTCCATCCCAAACCATTCTGGAATTCYGTACAAATATTTTAGGTCACCCTGCTAAAAGGCTCCCTACCAGGTTACTCTCCTGAAACTAACTGGGAGTCAAAGTCCCTGCTCCTTTCCTTGCCTTTACAGTGGTGTTTATCCCATTCCCCAAAATCCCTGTTCCTTTAAACAAATCTTTAACCCTTACAGTAAAAACAACCCATCAAACCCTGCTCCTGTGCACCTTCCCCATCCCCAGACCTGCAATGGGCCTGAACCAGCACAAAATTAACAAGACCTCACACCCACAATGAGAATAACAGAACAGAATTGGAACAGGGAGGAAGGGAGAGATGTTTTTAGTGTCTGGGAGATGCAATTCTTCTATCGAAGGAGTTTTATGACAAAACTTTACACACAGCAGTGCCTACAGAACAGATATTTCCACCTGTTTTTGCACTGGAAAGCCCTTCCAGCCTGCAGGGCTGCCTGAATCCCTCCATCCATCCATCCCTCCTGCTTTTCCTTGGAGCCGGTGATGAGCAGAGCCATCTGTAAGGATGTGAGCTGTGCYTCCCCATTCCGGCTGAGAGCTGTCTGAAGGTCGCAGCATAAATCCCATTTCCCACCCCAGAGTCTGATGGGCTCAGTCAATAGCCATGATCAAGCAGCCCAGGCTGGCTCCCAGCAAGGMCAGAGCCCCATTCCTGTCAGGAATTCCTCCTGTTCTTTAAATCATGGCTATCTCCGTTATTCCTCTGTCAAAATAACCCTGGGTCTGGGACAGCACAACAAAACACATCCTGCAGGGGATGACATTCCCCTCCCTAACTCAGTTTAATGAATTCCCAAGGGATTTTGCCACAGAGGGATATAAATAAAAGGAGAGAAATGTGTAGAAAAAGTTATCAAATTCAAATCCATTAAAAATAATAATAAAGAAATCTCACTCTGCTGGAGAATTCAAGATTTAAATTTGTTTAAATGTACAATTACATTCACAGCCCTCTGATGGAATCCCAGCACTTCATGAAGTGCTCTGGATTTTTAGGGGATTAAAAAAACCATGGAATAAAGCCACACACATCAATGTGTCCCTAGGATGCACCACTTCAAATAACCAGGCTGAAATGCACTTCTTTCTCCAGACAGCTCTGGGTTCCCATGGCTGTGGAAGGTTTATTTCAAACCCTCCATCATCCACCTGGAGTGGGGTTTGAGCTGTTCCCTTTCCAGGTCATTTTGGGGGAAATCACTCAGTGTCAGGCATTTTACATCACATTTCTGGGGAGCAGCTCGCATTTACCCCTGGCTGTGGGGAAAGTGCTCAGTGCAGTGGCAGGTGTTTGTTACAAATGACTCAAAACCTTTTCATTCCATAAAACCCAACCATTTGTTAAAATGTGGGGGAAAAAACTCCTCAAAAAACCCCCAAAACCACCAAGAGAAAAACAGCAAACCCACACAAATAAACCCAAAAACCCAAACCACCCACCCCCCTCACCAAGGAATGCTTTCAACAAGACCTAAAATAAGTAAATTTAGCATTTTTCATTAGAAATTTTGGCCAAGTTGTGTTTAGTCCCACTATGAGTGGTCAAGGAAAAGAGATTCCCTCTRTAGGAATGCCCTGAATTTTCCTCTTGTTTCTCTCCCAACAACCTCCCCATTCAATTCAGCACTGACTGCAAGAACACTGAATATTCCTGCAAAAAAGGCACTTCAAAATTCCTCAAGCACACGTGCACAGCCCTGGGTTTGATTGAAGTGTTTCCCTGAGCGTGTGCATCATCCCAAAATTGATTCCCAGAGCTCTGAATAATTCACCTGGAGATGGACTTGGAATTAAAGATGATGATTAAAGATGTGGCACCTCATTTACCCCCAGGAACTGGCTCCACAACTGCCTGCACATCCRTGTCTGCTCTGCAAAGGATTCCTGGGGATCCCTGGCAGCCAAGGGAGTTGGAATCTACTCAATAGCGTGGAATTTGTGGCACCAAACATTTCCTGGAAAGATCTGGATTGGTCCAGAGAACTCCAGGAAGGGATTTGGTCACAACCACAGCTCAAAAAAACCTTCAAACAACAGCAGGGGAAGGGCAGAGATCTTGTACCATAATTCAGATATTGGCCTGAGATATTTCAAAGTCACAGACACCACTGAAATTACAGCTCAAGGACAAAATCTCAACTTTTAAATCACTAAAATACATTGGATTTTTAGGAATTGTACTTAAGGACACCTTGTCTGACACCGGGAATCTGAAAGTTTAAAGGCATAAAATTATTGATAATAGAGTGTTTTTCTGATACATCAATAATTTTGTTACAAGTGTGAATAAAGTTGGAAAAACAAGACCAAATCCATCCCTTCCATGCCANAGACCAAATCCATCCCTTCCATGCCACCCTGGCATTCTATGATCCTAGGAGTTATTTTTGCAGATTTTTTTTTTTTGGCATTGCACTGACCCCACAGAGGAAAACCAAACCAGGTGAGAGCACGGAACGGGGTCACAGCAGAAACAAACTCAGCCCCTGCAGGAAGCAGCAGAACCACCCCAAACCCTCAGAGTCCAACCCACAATGATCTCCCAACCCTTTCTCAGCCAAAAACCAAAWTTTTCTCCCCTCAAAGTCAGCCCCACTCAGACTCCTTGGTGAGCTTAATTTGGTTTCACCAGAGGTTTTTGGGCAGAGCTCTCAGGGCTCTGCTGGCAGCAGTTTTTTTGGGTTTTTTTTTGTTTAAACACCCCACAATGTCAGACTGGTGCAGATGTGGAGCAGACACTGCTGCAGCCCCAGGGCTGCTCTGACCTTGGACACTTCCCTCACTGAACACATTTCAAACACAAAGGTTTGGGGGTTGGTTTTTAGGGGTTTTTTGGGTTTTTTTTCTATCTCAAATAATCCACATTTCCTCCCCACCCACCACGGGGAAAGCCCCAGGGCTCCCCTGTCAGGAGTGGAACCAGATCAAAGCAAGGGCCACTGGTGCGGGGAGGGCAGAGCACTTCAGAATTCACAGCCTGCATTGGGAAACCGAGGCTGTTCCTAAAAAATCCTGCCCAAATACAACAGCTGCATTCGGGGAGGGGAAAAGGACAGCCTGAAAATCAAACAATCAGCTGGGAGAGCTCATTCACTCCAAGAGGGGACAGGACAGAAGATTCCAGCCCTGTTTTGGGTTAACACAGGTGAGTTTGGGACATCTCCTGACTCTCCCAGAGAACTTTGAGTGGAGAGGGGAAAAAGCCAGGAGTGTCCATGGCAGCTCCAGAAATGAAACATCCCAAAAATTATCAGGTCGAAAAGCAAAGGAGCTGTTTCCTTCCTGGAGATGGAAGTGCCTATCTCAAAGATGAATTAAAATGAAATAATTGAATTCCCAGCAGTCAGGGTTCACAGGACTCGGCAGAGTTGATCCCTGGCACCAGAGGGGTGAGCAAGAGGATCAGCTCCCACCCCTCTGCACTCCCAACACCGACTCCAGAGTGAACTCGGTTATTCCTCACACAATGAACTGACCTCTCCTAATTACATCAGATCAGCTGCGCCGGAAAAACCCTCAGGGCTCCTTTTGTGACTCCTGCTGCCACCCAGCTTTCACCTTTCCCTCCCTTAATTCTCTTATCTGTAACAGAGGGGTGGAAAAAAAAATCATTGCCTGGAGGGGCCTCCCTGTGAGCAGAGCTGGGTGCTGTGCTGAGGGTTATTAAATAAAACTTCACAAGTTTTGTTTAATAACCAGCCCACTCCTCAAGAATTACTTCAGCTCACCTAGGACTTTAAAAGAAGGAATCCCAGATAAATCTCATCTTTASTTCTGYAGCRTGATGGTTTTCACCCTGTTTTTTKGGGGKTTTTKGGGSTTTTTTTTYCCCCCACTGTGAAAGCTCTGGAGYAAATTCCACTCTTCCTKTCCTTTTTTTCCTGGAGTGGAATGTCAGTTGTCTCTCAGCATTGAGAAACCAGCCTGATGTCCCAGAATTTGGGGTGATAAATGATGCAGGCTCACCCCCAGGAATCTCAGCTCTCTGTCTTTGGGGTGAAGGTAAGAATGCATTTTTCTCCCCAGCTTTGCATTGCAGAAGGGAAGATTCCAGCACAAAAGTGGCACTGATGGCAGCAATGCTTCTCAATAAAAGAGCTGCTCACAGGAATTATCCAGGAGATGATCCAGCTTCAAATGAGGATATAAATTATATGTTCAGCTCCAAGTTAAAATAATCCCTTATTTCTTCCTTTTATTCACCATTTTTCAATATATTCATCATTTTTTCATGGGGGGAAAATTGTCTGAATTGCAGATCTAAAACAAAATCCCTGCCTGAGCTACCATCCTGCATTCCACCTGAAGATATTCGTACCAAAATGTGGTCTGAAATRATTTCCAGTTGCAGGAATCCCACTTGGAGGAGATGGCTCCTCAGGCTTTCACACCCAGGAGTGATGGAAGCTCCAGGGAAGAACTTCCTGACTTTGGAATCTGCATCCCCCAGAAGAGGCAGGAAATACAGGAAAAGTTGTATTTCTGTATTTTTTCCATTTTATGCTCTGTCCAAGATGATCCAAACCCACACCATTGCTGCACTGAGGTGCAAATGTGTCATGGGATGGACATTCGATAAATTATGGCCAGAGTGAAGCATCCACACTGAAATCCACGTGGGCTTTTCCCAACATTTCACCAATTTAGGACAGGTAAATAGTTAAWAAAACATCAATTCTCATTTTCCAGCAGTGCTGCAGGGGAAAAGCCAAGGTGTACTGCCTCTTCTGGTGGATTTTTAATATTTAAAAAAAAAAAACCTTACTGGATATGAATAGATCTCTATCCCTGTTTGGAACTTAGGATTTAATTAAAAGGCGGGATTTCCTTAATGGTGTAAGGATGATCCAATGGGGGAGATCACTGGCAGAGAGRAAATACTCCAATGAATTGACAACATTCCAAGGCACTGACCATATTCCAATGAACATGAAGATGCACAACGACAAAAAAAGCCCCCAAATTAAAGTCGGACCAATGGAGCTTGGCTGCTGCCATTCCAGCTCCTCCAAGAGCTCATTTTGTGTCTGCTTCCAAGTGGAATTCTTATAATTATATAAAAAATGTGAGGTGCCACTCAGGCCTCTCTGCTGCAGCTCAAGGAAAGCATTTGTGATGGTGAACAAAAATAAAATAAAAATTGAGTTTTGCTGATGTTCAAGAGCTGCAAGGTGGCTGTGGCACCCACATTAAATAGAAGTAGTATAAAAAATGATGATATTAATTTAAAAAAAAAGAGTCCAGAGATGTCTTTCATGTTCTAACAGCAAACATCCCCCTGTGGCMGTGTCACCCACCCGGCCAGGAGCTGCCACCACATCTGCTCCTGTCCCTGTCACCGGGACTCTGAGCCAGTGAAATCCTGTCACTGCTCAGCTCCTGAGCTTCGGCACGGAATTAACTCAGTCCTGAAGGAATTAACTCGGTCCTGCAGGAATTCACTCGGTCCCTGCAGGAATTCGCTCGGTCCCTGCAGGAATTTCCCCAGCAGCCCGGGCACATCCCCACTCCCAGCGTGCCACCTAGTGATGGATGCGGGCTGGAGGCTCCATCCCGCTGCCATCCTGCCGCTTCCAGCCCCGATTCCCTCTCCCCGCTCAGACCAAAGGCATCCAGGACATCCTCACATCCTGACCCTTTAAAATAAACGCGAATTGCCGGGGATAGGATGAAGCCTCTCATTTAAGGAATGCTCTGGAGCAGCAGGAGGAAGAGTTGCTGTGCCAACACAGACTTTTTTATTTTTTAATATTTTTAATATTAAATATTTTAATTTAAAATTTTTAATATTTTTATATTAAAAAAAAAAAACTTACTGGATACGAATAGGTCTCGATTCCTGGTTAATGAATTATTTCCTTTTGCTCTTTGGGGGCTGGAGGTGTTTGGGATGCAAAGCGCTGGGGAAAACACGGATGGCAAAGGCAGAAATGCCTGCAGAGGATGAAGAAACAAACGCAAACTGAAGCGTGGCTGTGATTTTCTGGGAATTTCACGGCAAAAGAGGGGCCTGGGGGCCAGCACAGGCTCTGCCCTTTGCCCACAGGCGGTGGGGGCACTCCTGGGGAGGGGTGGGAGATGGGGTGAGCAGGATAAAAAAAGCTCCCAGAGGATTTAAAAGTTGTGTGAACGTGTGCACAAACGCATCTGAATTCCCTCAGGATTGGCAATCCCCTGGAATCACGCAGGGCAGCCAGCACTTCCCATTTCTCTGCAGAAAACTGCAGTGTTCCAATTAATTCTCTAACAGAGTGAGATTTTTTTTATTACTATTTTTAATGGATTTGAATTTGATAACTTTTTCTGCAGATTTCTCTCCTGCCAGCAGCCCGGGTTAGTCTTGAGCCTAAACTCTGTTTTATCCTTTGTTTATAAACAAGGATGAGCACTTCCATGACACCCTGGATGAGTCTGGGGAGGAACTCCAAACCAAAGTGAATTTCCAGGTGACATTCCTTAAACCACACGGACCCAAACACCTCCAAACATCACAAGGAAAATCATTTATTAAAGCCATAAATATATCACTAATAACCTTCTAATAACAGCTTTCATTTGTGTTGTTATCAAGGGAAAATAAAGGATATTTTTTTTTGTCTTGGAGCCATCTTTACACCTGCAACATTCTGCGTGCCTGCCATAGAAACAGCCYGTCCTTATTAAAGGTGTCATAGTAACCAACAGCCAGGCAGGGCTCATTAATGCCCTCATCTCCAGAGAGAGCCACCCAAAATCCCAGGAAAATCCAACCTTCCCCCCCAGTTCACTCCTCATTAACATTCCTGAAAACAGGGAACAAGTTTTAATTGACTTCGAGCTGTCACAACCCCATTGCAGTGGGGTTTTGGAATTGTTTTTCCATAAAAATATCAGAATTATCTGTGTTTTAGCACCGAGATTGCTCCAGAAACSCTCAGCTCCTGCTTTGCTGCCTGRTTKATTTTTYCTTTCCCTTTCAGTGGTGCCYGGGCACAGAAATCCAAGTCCTTGARYCACCCCCAGTGCTGAGCAGACCTCTCCCATTAATGCTCATTTTTGCTAAAAGTTATTTCCCAACAGATTTAAGCCCAAGGAATGCAAATTCCATCTTTTTTCTCCATACAAAAACCCCACTAATTATTGTGGGGGCAGGGGGAGGTCAAGGCCTGGGGGTGGAATTGCCCCCAAACAGATTCACCCAAAGAGAATTGGGGGTTTGTGTTCACATATCACAAAATATTCACAACCCAACCCAGTGCCAAAATTCATTAATCCACCAATCCCAAAACTCATTAATCTGGCTGAGCCCCCAACATTAATTTTTGCTATTTTTAGCAGCTTTGTCTGAACCTGCTCACCCTGAATTTCGCACCAAAGCCACACATTCAACATTCATTTTTTTTTTTTTTCTATAAATAATATATTGAATCTGACAAATTAATGACCAAGGGACACTTCATTAGCCAGAGTACCTAACAAACTGCTCCTCTGAAAAGATTTGGGCCAAAAAACGCTGTTGAGAACATAAATTCTGCTTGTTTTTAACACCTTAAAAGACTCTCCACACATTGCAAAGCTGAGGCTTCCGCCCAGAAGCTCTGTGACACAAAAGGGGACAAATGCTCATTAACACAAATACAAAGAAGGGGAAAAAAGCCATAAAAAGCATTATTTGAATCACCATAAATATGAGAATCAAGAGCATCTCCTTCCCTACCTTCTCCAGGAGAGGTGGCACTTGGGGACGTGGKTGAGTGGAGGCTCAGCAGCACCAGAAGTGTGAGACTGGAATATTCCAGAGGCCTTTTCCAGCCTAAATGATGCTGTGAAAGCCAAAGCCAGGCCACTCCTCTTCAATCTGAGCYTAAATCTAAGCCCACCCTAACCCCAGCTGGGTCTGGGTCCTTCCCTCTGGCCCTCACAGCCACACCAGGGCTGGGTTATCCCCTCAAYGACCTCCCCTCTTTCCCTGC
>CADDXX010000314.1:278528-289308 GCA_902810485.1 Alauda arvensis | reverse complement strand
CCCCAGCATTTTCAGAAGAGCAAACACCACCAAGCCAAAGCTCACCAGAGTCCTCACAACCTTTCCACAAAAGGCTTACATCCAAATATCAACTGTGCCTGTGCCAAGGAGATGTTAATGAGCAGGATCTGGAAAGGTTAAATATAAATACGTGTAATTAAAGCTTGCTGCTGACAAGAAATTGTGAGTTTCCTCCTCAGAAGATGTTGCTCCAAAACACTGCACTGAAATAAAAGTAGATTTTCAGYCCTGCAATCAGCTGGAGACCTGTGATTGTATCAGTCAGAAATGAGTTGAGTCCAGCTCTGTATTCCCAAACTCAGTCCTGCTTTCCTTCCTTTGAGATGGAGAGACAGAAATGTGCTGGGAAAACTGGAATTTCATCATTGCACTGAAAAATGGCTTCATTTCCACTGCAAAATTCTGAGCTCAAAATAGAAGGAGAAAAGAAAAAGTCTTAAAATTGAGCACAAAGACAAAATCTCTGTTCTCATTCACGGGCAGGACTGAAGAATGTGTTTGGGAAAGGAATTATTTAAATGCTGTAGATTAGATTTGATTGGAGGGGGAAAAAATTCATTTCTTCCCCTGAAGGGAAAAAACGAATATGTTCCAATGAGCAGTAAAAACTGAGCCATTTGAGCTGTCCTCTGCAATTAAAAAGAGAAAATATTTAATGGGAGTGGTGAATGCTTTGCAATGGCAAAATTGCTTTTAGCCTTTAGAAAATTCCCCTTTTGTTAGAACTTCCACAGGRAAGTGGGCACTGGGAAATGAGGATGGAGTGGCCCAAGCAGGGTTTGAAGATGCTGGAGTTTGGCAGCAAGGARTGGATTTTCCAGGGAATCTGTGGCTGCTCCTGGATCCCTGGGAGTGTCCAACGTTGGATTGGGATTGGAGCAGCCTGGGGCAGGGGAAGCCCATGGCAGGGAGTGGTTGTTTATTCAGATTATGGGGTTTTTTTCTCCTTAAAATGTGTAATTAATTACTTTTAAAGTTTCTACAGCTTCTACATTTGCATCCTCACAACAGCCTCATGAACTTCAACTGAGCACACAAGTCTGGGAGGAAAACAGGGCATGAAAAAGGGGGGAAATCCATGAAACTCTTTAAAATTGGAGTAAATCTTAATGAAGGCTGAAAACCCAAATGCATCTCACGACCTCTGTTCACCAGAATATGAAGGAGTTCCTCAGGAACGTGAAACCAGGTGAAACAAATCCTCCTCTGCCTGTAGGGCAGTGATGGATTTATGGTTTTGGGGTTTTTTTCCCCTAAAGGGGTGGCAAAAATTGAAATCCACCAATATTTTTTCTTTTTTCTTATTTTCTTAATTTTTTTTTGTTTGTCTCTCTCTCCTTTTCCCTTTTGGTAACACCATAAATCTCCCTCAGTGCCCTTTATTGAACTCCCCATGTCCTGATTAACAATCTCCTGGCTCTGAGAGATGAAACCCATTAATTTTGATTACAGGCCCTTAAAGCAGGCACTGACTTTTCCTTAAATTCTGCTGGAATTGCCTGAATGAAGSAAAGGTGGCTGAGAGCAGAGGCCACCACAGTGTGAGCTGCTCAGGTTTGGGATGGTTGTGGGAACTCCTCACTCTGCTGCTTTCCAGAGCGGGAATTCCCAATTGCTGCTGCTTTTCGGGTCAGGAATTCCCAATTCCTGCTGCTTTTCAGAGCAGGAATTCCCCCAATTTCTGCTGCTTTTGGAGCAGGAATTCCCAATTTCTGCTGCTTTTGGAGCAGGAATTCCCAATTCCTGCTGTTTTTCAGAGCAGGAATTCCCCCAATTTCTGCTGCTTTCCAGAGTGGGAATTCCCAATTTCTGCTGCATCCAGAGTGGCGGGGGATGTGGCAGCACAACTGATGGATATTCCTGAAAATCCAAATTAATAGGAGGACTAAAAAATACTAAAAAACAAAAACACACAAACAAAAAAAAAGGCAAAACAAAAAAACCCACCAAAAACCCACAAACAACCAAACAAATGAAAAAACCCATAAAAAACTGCCCAAAACAACCCCAAAAAAACAAACCAAACAATAAAAACTAATAAAAAACCAAAACAAAACAAAAAATAAAACAAAAAAAATTCCTCCTGATTCCACCCTGGAATTCCCGAGACCAAGGCTCACTTTTTTAACCCTTCATGTCATTGCTAAATGAGGAGGAGCCACAACTCTGATGGTGAGAGCAGGGGCTGGTTTGGATTTTTAAACCCCAATCCCACATTTTCCTGCGGGATGAGCGCGTTCCCAGCCCGGGGTGGGTTTGGATCCTCCCAGCTGCTGACAGATGTGGCAGGAGGGGCTCCCAACACCTCCCAAAAACCACACAGGAGCTGGCTCTTCCTCTTTGTCCTCCCCAAGCCATGAATTGGGTGAAGGGGTGAATATTCCCCATTTTCATGGCAATCTGTGAGTCAGGGATGTGAAATATTCACCCAGTCTCAGTGTTTATGTCATTTCCAGCAGCAATTTGTGAGGTCACAATGGGATTTTCAAACATCCCCGATTCCAAAGCCTGTTGAAATCTTTCTCCTTTCAGGCTGTAATTAAAGCTTTCAGGGGAATCCTGTTCCCCAAGCCCTCCTCTCCCTCCTCACCTGCCCACACCAGATCCCACAGAGGAACCCGAATTATGGATTTGTCTCCTACACCTGCCACGGAACAGGGGCCTGCTAATTGAATTAAAGCCCTCCAAAATAAATTAACTTCCCCTAGCAGATGGGCAGCACGGATCTCAGCCGCGTGTGTGGCAGCCAAGTCGATTTAAATCAACTGCAGCAGAGGTGGGCTTTAATCAGGTCAGCAATTAGAGCAAACCTGCCTGAAATCCAGAAATTCAGGGGCAAAATAAAACCCGGCATTCCCCTCCCACAGGGCCCCAACAGATAAAACTTTTAACACATCCAAATGRTTCTGGTTTGGGTAATAAGGTTTAGTAGAGCATGGCAGGGTTTTATTTTTTTGCCTCCTCTGAGCCTTTTTAGTGGAAAAGGTGCCACATAAAACCCAGCACCATGGARCAAGGGGAGAGGGGAAAGGGGCCARTTCTTGGCTGCCTTCAATCAATTTTTAAAACCGTTCAAACGAGACATAAAATACTACAAAGTCAAAATAGCTGCGTTTTACACTGAGCCTGCACAGCTCTAAGTGGAAATAAAGCTGAAAGCGGAGGGTTTGTGCAGTAAATATTTCCTTTTTCTCCATCTTAACGTTACTTTTAACCATTTTTCCTTAAAAAAAATCTCCTTGCTAAGCACAAAGATACAGGTGAGTTTGTTGTGCCACCTGAGATGTCTCATTAGTGATTTTTAATAATTGTATTTTTCATGGCTCTAAAACAGCTGGACTTCATCCTTCAGGGAGGAATAAACACTCCATCCTGCTTTATTTCTTATTTTGAGCATCTTCTACACAAAACTACTTCAGAAATAGATTTCCCAGCTTGTTGGCCAGCTCCAAAAACCTTCATATTCATTGGCACCTCAAAACCCTGCAGAAAGGAACACTTCAGCAGTGTTTTGGGGAAATACATATTCCAGAAAGAGACTGACTAGGAAATAATGGATTTTTCCAATCAAATGGGATATTTAAACACTTCCCATATTTCCAGCTGGACTGACTTTGTTCTAGCCCCAAACAAGACAGAAAGCACCTGCAGTGTTGCTTGAATTTAGTGGCAGGATTGTTTTTAAAATTACTTTTTTACCTTTGTTCCATAAATCACAGAACACCTCAAGCTGGAATGGATGCATGGATCATCAAGTTCCATTCCCATATATTCATATTTAGGATATTCCGTGTATTTTTCCTGTAGGAAGTTGTTAGAAARTCCAGTGAGGCTGGAATGGATTCACTCATTAGTGCTGGAGGTGAATCTGCCATTTCTCTCGAGGCAGATTAGGCTAAAAAAAAAAAAAAGTTATTTACATTTGATTTGGCTCATTCTCACATGCCCTCATTAAAAACACCTTCCCAGGATCGGTTTCTGTTGTGGGCTGACATCAAGTCACACTTCCAACCTCCCTGTCTAGACAGAAAATAGGGAAAAAATGAAATTGTGGGGTGTGGCATTGATCAGGAGATTTTTTCTCTTTAATATTTGTTATCAGCAAAATTTGGAGCAGGAATTCCCAATTTCCCAAGTCCTGTGTGTGCTCCTCGTGCTCTCCAAGGTCACCTCACCTTGCTGGATTGGGATGAGCCACAAAATTTGGGATGGCAGCAGAAGGGACATCTGAGGATGCAGGAGCTGGGGTCAGACCTCAAACCCCCCCAAAACCCCTGAGCCCGGAGCATCCCAAAACCCATCAAAATGCAGCAGTATCTGGCAAATCCGAATTTCCCGACAAATTCACATGTAAAATACCAGCGGATTGCTGGAAACCCCAGCGCTTCTGCTCAAATCCAGAGTTGTCACTGTGTGCCCAGAGCTGGGACACAGGAGAGAGAACCCAACACTTTTCTGTTTTATCTCTTTGCTTCCCTTTCCCCTTTTAGCTTCTCCCCCTCTCGTGATTCACAGCGTTCCAGCCACTTTGGGGAGTCAAAGCGAGCRCAAAACACMAAAACAACMCAAAAAACCCAATAAAWARAGCACAAAACAACATCTTGCACAATCCAACGCCTCGAGTGGGCCTCGATCATCAGATCCCATTGAACTCCASACCATTCATATGCAGAGGAGATTGCGAAATCCCAGCTTGGCCTCATTAATGGCAGGAGCAGCCACAATTATCGGGCTGTTGTTCCCAACAACCGAGCTGACAAATGCGGGGAAACCGCCACAATATCTTGATTTATCGCGTTGGATCTTTCAAATGTCATCTCTGAGGCAAATTTTTCTTTTTTCTTTTTTTTCTTTTTTTTTCGGGCAGCTCAAAAAAAAAAAAAATCTGTTCTCGAGTTTTTGGGGAAGAGAAATAAAAGTCGCAGCAGAAAAATCGAGCTATTTTTGTGCTGACACGAATGACAAATACRTACCCAGAAACGTTCAGCAAGTGGGTTATTTTTGTATTTCCTTAATTCAATAAGGCTGAATRAGGTGAATAGGAATCAAGTGAGCCAAGGGATTTATTTGTTACAATTGATGTCTCCGTGGGAATGGGATTTCCAAGTCCTGGAAAGTCCAATTTGAGGCTGATAACGAGAAATTCCTTCTGGGATGTTCGCTCTGTCATGGGATACAACAGGCAGCCACTTTTCCTGCCAGAGGTGCAAATTAAATCCAGTGATACCCACCCAAAATGCACCATTTTCATGAGGAGTTCACCCAGGAAAAGGCAGAAAAGAAATTTATTTAGACATTTTTGTGCTGAATATTCTGCATGGGCCACCCCAAAAATCACAGAATGAATCRGGGTGGGGAATCCCTCCAAGGTCAAGTCCAACCACCAACCTCAGGTTTTCATATCAGAAGATAAAAACTGTTTTTAAAATCCCAGAGCTTTGAATTAGAGGCCTCCTGCAGTGGGGATCTCTGGCYCTGCAGAGCTCCTTTGGCAGCTCCAGGAATTCTGTGATTTCCCGTAAATTCACGGGGTGTTTTTGGCGTGGAGGATTTGCATACATCTCCATGTATAAATAAACCACTTTAAATAAAGAAATGAGGTTGGCAGGAGTGCATCAGCTGCTCTGGGCTGCCCAAAATGGTTGCTCTTTTTTTTTTTTTTTCATGGATTAAAAAACCAAAAAAAATACAGGAAAAAGTTCAATTTTTCCTGGAAAGTTGTGATTCCCACAAATCCCCATGCAGGGAACCATCCTTCCTAATGGGCCTCTCTTGTGAGGTGCTCTACAAAGAACACAGGAGAAATATTTTGTCCCAGGTGTGAATTTTCATATATTCAATATTTTTATTTTATTGAATATTTTATTGAAAGGGGAAAATTAATTTTTAATCATATTTGCTTTCAGGTCCTTCTTGTAAAAAAAGAAAGAAGATTTTCATGTATTAAATGCTTCAAAAATTACTTATATCAAATGCAGTACGACATAAATTATCATAGGATGGATTTCCCTGTGATTTTCCACAGTAAAAATTCCTAAAATATTCTGGCTTGCCTGTGAATAAGGRTTTCTGCATTTTACAAATATTCCTTTGCACAGAAGTAATTTTTTACCTTTTAATCAAAGCGATTTCAAGGTAGAAGTAGGAGGAAATCTCACCTTTGCATTGTGTTGTGAATCCATAAAATCCCTCATCCTTTAATTTCATCTTCCACTGGCTGGAAAAAAAAATGAAAGGTTTGTGGATAGATTCTTACACCCCAAAATCCTTTAAAAAAGGAAAAAATACACAAGTAAACCAACAAACTGAAGAAATCAATGTGATTTGGGGTCTAGAAATGATCAATTGCAGGCAGAACTGAGTCAAGCAGAAACAAAAGCAAGCAGGGGGAGATCATTGCCCGAACTTAATTGCTTAAATTCCTTAAATTTCTGGAGTGAAAGGGAGCTAATTAGATATTGATTTRAATAAATGCAGCCTCCTGGTGGCTAAGCACTGGTTATTAAGGGTTCTTGTATAAATTAAAGGCTACAGGGAAAAAAAATCCAAATATTTCTGTATCCCTGGTTGTGGGAAAGGCAAAAATGAAAGGCTCAGAAGTTGGATTATTTGGAAATATGCTCCTGTTATTGCACCCTCATGGAAAGAACTGGCTGAAATCCTGGATCCCATTCCCCCCCAAATTTCACTGAAGGACAGGGAATGGCAGGATGGCCATGGATCTGTGGCAGCATCTCAGGAGCATTTCAGCYCTGTTGTTTCCTCCCCCTRYGCTAAAAATAAATCCTCAMAATCCCATTAAAATGATCTAAAACTCYCTACAAACACCTGGGAGCCAAGGAATTCCTGGTTGATGTGATCAATGCCACGTTAACATGGTGAAACCAGAAAATGTAAAACACACATTGATCCTTTTCATCTGGAATCTTCAAAAGAACAGATAAAAAAATTACAAAAATGAAACCCACAAAGCCAATATTACCCCATGGTCTAGGCAATGTTAATTTTTTAACCTGATTATACTCACATTTCACGTTAGARGAACAATTGGATTTTCCCCTGGTRGATTTTTCCAGACTCAGATATTTCRGGGCCATCAGAAATATTGAGAGCATTTCTGCTGTGCCACAGATTGGGATTTTATTTCTTGGTGCCTTCCTCTAACCCAATAACTCGTGCTGAAATTAGATCAGGCATTTTAGGAAGAGATTCAATCTTATTTTARGGCTCCTCATATCTGATGCTGCATGAACCACATCCATTAATAATCTGTTCCAGTGCTTAATTACCCTTGTTAAGAATACAATTAAGAAATTGTCTGCTTTTTGTTTGACCTTTTTCTGTGTTCAATTTTCCTTCCAATTCTGTCAGAATATTCTGATAATTTTTCTCCCAGATTCTCTCACAAATAGCCCTGCTCATACATAAATCTATTTAAAATACAAGCTGTCCTCTTCCTTGTCTAGAGTAAAAGTGGCTTGTGTAGATTTAAAAAAAAAAAGTTTAAAAAGGAAGAACAGAAAGGACAGAGAAACATAAATTATTTTTAAAAGTGGGTGATTTATTAAAAMGAAACAGAGTGGCTCATCTTGCACCAGGGCTATTTTTAGACAAAAGTTCAGCATTTAAGGTTCAAATCCAAGGTGTTTGCTGGTGCCCAGAATTGAGCCTTGCAGCTCCACTGCTAAATCCATCATCCCTTGGATAGGATGCTCTCCATGGAAATGTGKGTAAGGAATAAAGGGCTTGGAGCAGGTCCAGGGAAGGGAATGGAGCCCCAGGAGAGGCTGAGGGAGCTGGGAAAGGGGCTCAGCCTGGAGAAAAGGGGGATCAGGGGGAAATTCTGGCTCTGCACAACTCCCTGATGGGAGGGGACAGCCAGGGGAGGATTTGGATCTGATCCCAGGGAACAGGGACAGGAGGAGAGGGAACGGCCTCAGGCTGGGCCAGGGCAGGCTCAGGGTGGAATCAGCAGGAATTTCCCCATGGAAAGGGTGGATAAACCCTGGAAGGAGCTGCCCAGGGAGGTTTGGGGTTCCCAATCCTGCAGGTGTCCAGGGAAGGGCTGGAGGTGACACTCAGAGCTCTGGGCTGGGGACAAGGTGGGGATCAGGCACTTGATGACCTCGGAGGGCTTTTCCAGCCTCAGAGATTCTGGGATTCTCTGATGCCAGAAGTGCCTGTGGGGCCATCCCCAGCCCTCTGGGATCCAAGGGCAGAGCCCTGGGGAGCAGCAGCTGATCCAGGTGAGGGCTGGGCAGGGCTGCTCCAGCCTGAGCTGTGTGATAATCTGTGGGTTATTGATCCCTCACTCACACTCACTCCAGCATGGATAAACACCCACAGACACCCCCAAAACTGCTCCTGTCTGAGCTATGTGATTATCTGTGGGTTATTGATCACTCCCCTCACTCACATTCACTCCAGAATGGATAAACACCCACAGACACCCCCAAAACTGCTCCTGTCTGAGCTATGTGATTATCTGTGGGTTATTGATCCCTCCCCTCACTCACATTCACTCCAGAATGGATAAACACCCACAGACACCCCTAAAACTGGTCCTGCCTGAGCTGTGCCATTATTTGTGGGTTATTGATCCCTCCCCACGCTCACACTCACCCCAGAGGGGATGAACACAGTCAGACACCCCCAAAACTGCTCCTGCCTTTAGCTCTGTCATTATTTGTGGATTATTGATCCCTCCCCACACTCACACTCACTCCAGACGGGATGAACACCCACAGACACCCCCAAAACTGCTCCTGTCTGAGCTGTGCCATTATTTGTGGATTATTGATCCCTTCCCACACTCACATTCACTCCAGAGGGGATGAACACCCACAAACACCCCTAAAACTGCTCCTGCCTTTAGCTGTGCCATTATTTGTGGGTTATTGATCCCTCCCCTCACTCACATTCACTCCAGAGACGATAAACACCCACAGACACCCCCAAAACTTCTCCTGGCTAAGCTCTGCCATTATTTGTGGGTGATTGATCCCTCCCCACACTCAYAYCCACCCAGAGCACCCCAAAGCCTCGCTGACACCACCCAGGTGACAGCCAGAGCACACTCAGCTGGSTGTGTTTGCATCCCCCYGACTCCCACTCAGAGTTTCCATGGGAAAGCTGCAGAAATGGGAATTTTTAGTGCAGCTCCCAAACACCCCATCATCTCCCCCCAAAAAAGTGTTCTTTTATGGGCTTGTCAATCAGTGTATAATTAGCTGGATTTACAGGCAGAACAGATGGGAATTTTGGAAAGGTTGCTTTTACTTTGCATGTGAGGAGTTAAAAAAAATAAAGGAAAGAAAAAGAACCATGACTTAGGGATTTAATATATTTGTATTCCTAATGTGAGGTCGAATTAAATTCAGTTCTATAAATACAGCCAGTGAAATGTGCAGCAAAAAATGCCAAGAATTATTAATTACAAACAACAACAACAAAGTTCCCYGGTAGTCAGAGGAGAAAGTAAGAAAAATCCACATTTCATGGTGAAAAATAAACATCAGGTTTCTGCTGATGACTTCAGATGACCTCTTTAAGGAGAACTCCCAAGTTTTAGGGACATGAAATTCTGGCATTTTGGGCTAAGAATTTCTGTACCCCCCTCACAATCTCACCACAATTCACCAGCACTCAGCTGTTTAATATTTCTGATTGAATGTAGATATATATATATATATATATAATGGTAGTCTTATCTATCAAAATATCACATTTAATGACTATTTACTTTCCTCTCTCCTTTCCTTTTCTCTCTCCTTTCCTTTAATTTATAGAACACATTCTATAAATGTGTTTTCTCCCTGTTGAAGTCCTGGATCAGACTGAGTCTCCTGGTCAATTAAGGAGATCAAAGAACACCAAAATGTGACTTTTTTCCCTTCTCCCTGCACACTGCACTGGTTTTTGACAGCTCAGTTTAGACCAGGAAGAGAAAAYAGAATGCCAAATTAAGAAGGAATAAAATGAATAAAAATCTCTGGGTGAAAATGGGACCAATGTTCACAGTTTTGATAAAAAACATCCTTTCAGTCCCTGTAAAATTAAAATTACTCACAAACCTACCTGGARTTGCTGAAATAGTGCAGACAGTTACAGCAGCAGCTGCTGGCAATGGGATTTTTGCTCTGCCACTGCCCACAGAGGTTGGGAGTCTCAGGTAAGGAGCTGAAATTCAGGTTCCTGAGCCACAAAAAAAAGTGTGGCATGAACTGGACCAAGAATTGTGCAGATTTTCTCACCCTTTGTAGAAACTCTGCACCACAAAGTGCTGTAAAACACATAAATTTGAGGTTTTCTTTTRGAACAGAGTCAATTCCTGGGCACTSTATTTTGTATTTTACTATTTCAGTGGACACCCCCCTCCCTCCCAGCCAGCACCCAAATCAGGCCCTTTTTTAGTCTGAATTATGATCACAAAAACTGCTTGTAACATGATTAGAGTCAGAATTTAATTTATTACATTCAAGAAGGAAATGAAGGGCAAAGAATCCAGGTTTGTTTGCCGTGGGTGTTGGAATAAACTCAGTAAGATCCCCAAAAAACAATGCACTGAAGTGCTGAGCCATCACACTGATGAGCACTCAGCCTTTACCTCCTTGGGGTACAAACATGAATTAATTCTACCTTGGRAGGCAGCGTGGCTGCAGGGGCTGGGGAGATGAGGGGAAGTAGATGGAAGAGACTTTCTTGGCTGCTGGGAAGATCCAAGGATGACAGAGGGATTATTTTTATTTCCAATAGAAAC
>CADDXX010000314.1:252466-268770 GCA_902810485.1 Alauda arvensis | reverse complement strand
AAAGAAAGAAGAATGAATTCATAATATTTGTACTCTAACAAGAGACATTTTCTAAGTGATAACTTTTATCACCTTTTGTATCTCAGTCCATCAGAGCCTGCTCACAGCAAAAGGACCTTTGCCACAGCCCAGGCTGACCCTTCCTGCTCAGTTATAAAATAAACATAAACAGAGGAGAGCAGACCTGACCCAGTGACACGGGCAGGGATTTTGTGCTGCAGGCCCTGGAGCCGTGGCTCGTGAAAAGAACTGAGGTTTGTGATTCAACTGAACTCTGCAAGCAGAAAATAAAACTCTGCTCCTTGGCCTCAGGGGGTTCAAGCAGGAGGAAGCACCAAGTGCCCCTTCCTACCTGGGCTGGCAGAGCATCACTGCCCAAACGAGCCCAAAATAAATAAAAATCTCAAGTCTATAAAGCTGCAGTTTCCTTTAGGTGAGGCTGTGGATTGCCCAGGAATGGGATGTCCCTCCTCAGCACCTCCATGCCCACACTGTCTCCCCCATCACCACCATCCCATCCCATTTCCCTGTGCCCCAGGAGGCAGCTCAGGGTGCCACCAGCGCCTTCTCCTGCAGCCCAAAAACTGCCTGAGGGCAGGGGAGGCTCCGTGWGGACTCCCCTGGTTTGTGGGATTGAATTGAAGCACCTGTGGCTGCTCTGTGATGGGGTTATCACTGCTCTTTTATCTGAGTTTCAAAGCAGCTCAGAAGAGTGACCTTTCCTCAAGTGTTTCCCTCTGATTCTTTCTGATTTTTTTGTTAGAGGAAGAACTAAAAGATGCAGCAGGKATTCCTAGAGATGTGGCAGGGGTTTCTGGATCCCTGGMAGTGCCCAAGGCCAGGTTGGACAGGGCTTGGAGCAGCCTGGGACAGTGGGAGGTGTCCCTGGGCATGGCAGGGGTTGGAACTGGATGGGATTTAAGTTCCCTTCYAACCCAAACCATCCTGGGATTCTCATCCAGGTCCCTGCAGGTGACCACAGCGCAGCTGCAGCTCCTATAAAACCTTCTGGAAACTTCTTGCAGTTATCTCTGCCATGAATATGAAACACAGCCTCTGCTTATCCTTGACCAGACACAACTCTGCATTTTAATGCCGCCGAAGCCCTCGGTGGCTYGCAGAGAGGAGCACTTTTGTAATAAGGTTTGATAAAACATCACCCTTGGGAGAGCTCGTACATAAACACCTCCAAAGAGTTATGCAAGCCCAGCATGCAGCTCTCACGACAACACATCCATCCAGCATCCACCTGGGGCTTAAAAAAAAGCTTCTACCTCTGCATAGCAATGAGCTTTCCCTCGGAGTCATCCTCCTTCTCAGGTGGGGAATGCAAAGGGAAGCACAGAAAGGGCCCCTCCCTCTCCTAAATCCCGAYTGTTTTCAGGACGAGGATGAAGGCCAGGAGTTTTGCCAAGCATCAGAAAACACACGTTGTTTGCCCAAGAATCRCCTCCCCCAAAAGGCAGCTGGGTGTCAGCTCAGATTTTTGTGATGCCAGCTGACAGCCAGGGTTTCTAAGGAAACACCAATATTGGGGGAGCTGCAAGGGGAGAAGGAAAAGGACAGAACCTAAAAATAAGTGTCACACGCCTCTTCCAGACATGAAAAGCACCTGATGAAGGAATTGTAAACATCTTGGGACCGTAACATTTCTAAGACACCCACAAGGCTCCACCCAGGCAGGATCATCTGGCACCAAACAAWATTTTGCTTGGAGGGAGTTCTGCTTTTAAATCAACTTCTCTTCAATATACCTAAACATGCTGACTGGATTATTTCTGAAATTATCAGGAATAAATGGAATAATTTGCATTTTGTGCCATGGCAGCTCCCATTAGGACTCGGAGTTTTAAGTGGAGCATGAACAGGGATTTCCCTGATTTTGATTACTGATGGTTTTCATGCTGGAAGTGTGAGCTGGTTTTCCTTTAATTAAACTGGAATGGGTTTGGGGAGAGAAAATAACACCCCTCTGCTGGAGCACTGACAGGCCATGCTGGAGTCAGGCATGCAGAGCACTCCAAACTGCACTAAAAATTCCCAGATAAATGACACTGCAGCACAGCAAGTTAAGCACTTTTTTAGGTCAAGCTGTGGAAGCAAAACATCCTCAGAATATTTTCGGAATGGCCAAACACTTTAATTTTTCAAAATGTCGTTGTTTGTCCAATTAGCCGAGGAAATCTCCTCTCAGAGGGGGATGATCAGAGAGATTTCTTCATCTCTGATAAAATGAGGGCTGTGCTCTGGAAAGGGGCTCCAGCTGGGKCCTTAACAACACCAAAGACAAATTCCTGATGAAGTAACTTTGACACAAAAGCTCACTAGAAGTACTTAAGTATCTCACCATCTCTCCCAATTACGTGGGCAGCCACAACCAGCGCACAGTTACCAGATGATTTCACTGAATGTGACTTCTGGGCTTTAGGCTATGGATAAATATTCAAGGTTTTACTCCCAGACAGTCACTAATGAACTCCATGTACACATCAGGAGAGAAATATTTGTAGAACTGGAGTCAGAATGTTTCAGTGGGTTTTTTAGAAACAGCAGCCAGACAGTTTTTTTGGGGATGTAACTTTGATGTTTTGTGCTGTTGGTGTTCAGGCTGAGCTGCAGAGCGCTCTGAGCACCACGATTTAMCMTGAAAACTTTCTCTGCATCAGGGAYCAAATAGTTCTTATGCTGATACTTCAGGTTTCCCAGAGAAGCTGTGGCTGCCCCTGGATCCCTGGCAGTGCCCAAGGCCAGGTTGGACACTGGGGTTTGGAGCAGCCTGGGACAGTGAAAGGACCCTGCCCAGGGCAGGGGTGGAATGGGATGAACTTTAAGGTCCCTTCCAACACACACTATTCTGGAATTCTCTGATATCAGAGAGGAACAGCCTATGGATCACCAAATCTTATTCTCAGAGGAGTACAGGGATTTTCCTTTCCTTTCCTTTCCTTTCCTTTCCTTTCCTTTCCTTTCCTTTCCTTTCCTTTCCTTTCCTTTCCTTTCCTTTCCTTTCCCTCTTCCCTCTTCCCTCTTCCCTCTTCCCTCTTCCCTCTTCCCTCTTCCCTCTTCCCTCTTCCCTCTTTATTCAGGCTCCTCCACCAGACTGGAGGAATGTGTAACATGTGGGAATCCATGTGTGAGTGCTCCCATGGATGGTGTGCTGTGCAAGGCCTCCTGAGCTGTGTGAGGCAGGTTAAAGCTGTACAAATCCGAGCAGACGTTACCTTGGCTCCCCCTGCTCCCGCCTGGAWCAGCTCCAGCTGGAGATGGGTTTCAATTAGCAGCACACACTCAGCTGAAGGGGAAAGCAGGATAAAAAAGGCCCCCCCTTGCTTTTTGTCTCTCTCCTTACAGCCAGAACCGCACCAACTGATCTGTGCCTTTCCTGAGTTTGGGCTTTTTCAGGTTTGATTCGTGATGAAAAAGCAACGGAAAAGAACAAACCTTTGTGCCTGATTCAGCAAGTGGGCAGGGCAGCCCCCAGCCTGACTAACCACTCTGAGCTTTTAAATGCTGGATTTCCATCACCATTCCCTTCCCTCCAGGCTACTGAGGCTGCAGGGGGGCAGAATCTCCAGTACACCCCTTCACAGAAAGGTTGAGTAGATGGAGGGATTGATCCAAAGGTTCAGGAGATGGAGGGGTTGATCCAAGGGCTGAGGGGATGGAGGGGTTGATCCAAAGGCTGAGGAAATGGAGTGATTGATCCAAAGGTTGAGGACATGGAGGGGTTCCTCCAAAGGTTCAGGAGATGGAGGGATTGCTCCAAAGGTTCAGGAGATGGAGGGATTGATCCAGAGGCTGAGGAGATGGAGTGGTTGCCCTAAAGGTCAAGGAAATGGAGGGGTTGATCCAAAGGCTGAGGAGCTGGACTGGTTGCTCTAGAGGCTGAGATGGAGGGATTGATCCAGAGGCTGAGGAGATGGAGTGGTTGATCCAAAGGTTGAGGAAATGGAGGGGTTGCTCCACAGGCTGAGGAGATGGAGTGGTTGCCATTTGAGATGTGATTGTTGTGGATGAAACGCTTCATTTTTTTGTGACAAAACTTGATAAGGGCAGGAAATGGCTCTGAGGAGGATTAGGAGTGCCTGCAATTGTTTGGGGATTCTTGGTGAATAGAAATGGGGGGAGAAAACATGAGAGGACAAAAAAAAAGAGGAAAATTTCCACTCATATCATGAAGCACTCACCAGATTTCCAAAGCTTCTCCAGGAGACTCCTTCCAGGGACACTTGGGGACCTTGGACAGCAAACAGGAGAAGTTCCACAGCAGCCCATGCCATTGGCTCTTAGCACCAGGGGATGTCCTTCAGCTTCTCATGGTGCTCCTCATTTCATAGAATCATTAACTCCACGATCATCAATTCCAATCATTAACTATGGGACTCTTCATTAGGAGCCCAGGGTTCCTGTAAAATTAAAATACAGTAACCAATAAATACGAAGCCTTGTCCTAATTTCTGAATAACTGAATTTTTGTAATTGATATACAAATTTCACTTTAAATTCTAAAGAATGGGAAATACCTTTAGAACTGGGAGATTTTAGATCTGCAACACACATTCCACATTCTCTTGTCCCTCCTCATTTTCCTGGTAAATTTTTGCGTGTCTCTGAAAAGTCCCTCCATGTTTCTCCACACAAAATAAGAAATATGACTCCTTTTATCTCTGAGCACATTTCCCAGGGGAGCAGTTTCAGCTGCAGCCTCAGCTCGCTGGCCACAGTGCCTGCAAATTGATTTATTCCTCACWGTGGTCAAACTTTGTCATCCAAATGCTGGGAAACGCCGTAATTCAATCTTTGCACGTCCTTTAACTTTCTTTTATCTCTCTGGCTGCTCTAACAACTGCTAAAATGTTCAAGGCAAGCTTTCATGTATTTATGAAGCAGCCAAGAGGTTAGAAGGAAGCTGGATGTGTTACTTAAAGCAGCAAATATGCAAAGCAAGGTTTTTATTTGAGATTTTTCAGCCCAGACTGAAGATTACCAATGAGGCAGCCAACAGAATCCCTCAAAATATCACTAAAAAACCTCCTGTGGTTAAAATCATGGTCCAGCTATTTAAAAACCCAAAAATTCAGTGTCTATTTATTTTGTTTTTCTGTCTAATAAATTGAATTTGGGAGTTGTTTTGTCCATATACAAATGTATTTGTGCCTGGATGCAGCAGATACAGAAATGTATTGCCCATCTGTGCTGCAGGTTTCCAAATGCACAGGGACACACATCCCTCACCTGTTCATGCTCAACAAAATCCCTCTTTTTAACTGTAAAATGTTGCTAAGCACTCCTTCATGTTTTATGGAACACACCAACTTGTCTTGCACTTTTTTTTCTATTCCCAGTTCTCCTCACTTATATTTATTTAATGCTCTGCTCTCCACTTGTGGCTTGGTTTCTTCCACTGGAAATCATATTCAGCAAAACCTGCTTTTCTTGAAGCTTTGTCATTATTTCCTGTATTTAAAGTTCATTAATCAACTTCTCCTCTTTGACATTGACTTTTAGACCTTGAGTTTTAACCTGTCATTCCCTGTCTGATAGTGGTGATAATATCTGATTTTATGGGTTTTTTTTTTAATGTTGTCATGGAAAACCTGTTTTTTTTATTGATATTTAAGGAGGGAAAGGATTTGCTATTGCTGGCTTGAATAAATTATAAATTCCTATTTCTGCTTTAATTTACTATAGTCTTACTGCCCAAACCAGCTTTTGGAATATCTGTATTTTCCACACACAAGTAATTATATTATAATTTAACTTACACGACTTTACTAAGGAAGATCAACTCCCAAAGAGCCCAAGTGGAATTTTTATTTATTTCATTCTGAAAAAAAAAATCAAATTACCAAAAAGACCATCTGGATTAATCCCMGGGTTTTGTTATTTAATTATGCTTTAGTTGCAGGGACAGAGTTTTCAGAAGCACTTCAGGACAAATTATATTTCATGAATTATTTCCCTGAATAAGGACTGTTAATCTGAGCCTGAGACAGGGCCTAACCTGAGGGCATAAACTCAGTTTTGATTCATTCAGTGGCACCTCTGTGAGAGGAATATTAGAGCAGCTTTAAAACATTGAAGAGTTCCAGGGCAGGGATGTTTATCAGGGATTTCATAGCCCATCCTTCAAACCAGACCTTAACCAAATTCCCCAAGCTGACAGGAATAATAAACTTCCAGGGATCCTCACTGAAACACTTTAATATCTCAAGATGAGCCTGCCTCTCCTTTCTTAGATCATTTCAGTAAATTAGTATTGAGTTATACAACCTAATGAGGGAAATTAATTTCCTAAAATTACCTTCCGTGAGTGAGAACAGGCATAAGGAATAGAATCAGATTTTTTTTTAATTATTATTATTTTTTTTTTCAGAGGAAGGAGAACCACAGTGAACGGAACAAACTGGGAGGTCTCGGATGGAAAAGCACTTCATTTTCCTTCCAAAACAATTTTACATAATAATTCTATTTTTACCCTCCCACTGACTTCCATCCAATCTCTCTTCACTTCAGAAAGATCTGATGATTGCACAGATAATGCTTTTTAGGTTCTTGGGTATCAATTCCACACCACTGACAATAAATCTGAATATTACCTATTTATGATTTCTTCCAGGATCTTTAAATTTCCTCAGAAACATTTCTTCAGGTAGGAACTCTCCATATCCATAACTCAAGCGGGACAGATTTTACTCCTTCTGTATTATTAACAACKCTTCCAAAAGTGCAGCTTTTATTTTAGGAGGCATCTCCAAATCCAGGCTTGAGCATGAATATTAACAGCCAGAATATGACCCCGTTGCATTCAGTTCCTGAAGCATCTTTCTATGGATTCATGAAGAGAGATTTTYATGGTTTGGAGAGAAAGGAGACAGTTTAAAATTAAAAAAAAAAATAAAAGGCAATACGATGACAACAACAACCCCCAAAAATCAGAATAAAACAACCCCAAAACCCAGCATGGGAAGTGCTGCAGGCTGGATTCCACCCTGGGTGTCCCTCCACGGACATGGATCAGCTGAGCTCCTCTGGACTCTGCACCAAAGAACATCCCAGATTTCTCAGGGAATCACAGAATCACCTCCCATGGACCAAGATGTGCCAAATTGGGGCAGGGATGGGGCAGCCAGAGCTTCTCTGGGCACCCTCCCAGGGAACAATTCCCTCCCAGGGARCAATTCCCTYCCCACATCCCATCCACACCTCCCCTCTGTCAGTGCGGGGCCATTCCCTGTGTCCTGCCATTCCAGACAAATTCACCATTCCTAAATAATTTCCAGCAGGTCCCACAAAGCTCCAGGGAGGCTGGAGAGGGCAGCAGGCTCCCAACATTCCTGGGGAGGGCACAGGCAGTGCTGGCACCACATTCCATGGGWTCCAGCAGTTAAAGAAAGGCRGGAAAGGAAAGGAAGGAAAGGAAAGGAAGGAAAGGAAATGGAAATGGAAAAGGAATTAATGAAAGAGTTGCAATGAATTTCCTGAATGCACAAATCCACACATCTTCTCACGTTTGACATTATTGCTGGGTATGGAGTTAGAAAATTCTTTAGGTTGGAAAGGTTCTCCAGGATCATCGAGCCCAATCTGTGACTGATCCCAGAGCACTGAGAGCCACATCCAGGCATTCCTGGACACCTCCAGGGATGGGGACTTCAAACCCCTTTCCATGAACAAATTCTTCCTGTTCTCCAGCCTGAAGCTCCCCTGGCACAGCCTGGAGCCACCTTCTCCGACCTTGCTTTGCTGGAAGGTGGGAAAGCTTCCTTTGGATCCTTCATTTGAGGACTCTCCCACCTGTCTGACCCAGATCATGTCAGAGCTTCTCACCCCAGGTGATTTCTTCTCCTCAGAGCYGGGATTAAAGGTTGTGTGATGCCACCTCAGTCCCTCAGAGCTCCTGGCCTGTGCTCAGGTGCTTTGCCTGGGGTCGGTTCTCCAGGAGAGGGTGATTTCCAGTTGAAGCTTCCAGGTTTAACTCTCCTACAAAATCAACCCTGATCCAGGCTGAAAGCTCTCCCAGACTCTCAATATTCCCCGAATTTTGGCTCARTCCCAGGGCTGGGTGCTCACCCCCAGTGGCTGCAGAGCTGTCATTGCCAAAGGTTTGCTTGGAGAACCCTCAGGAACCTCGTGTTCCATGGGATGCAGCTTGGGGAGATGTTATGTGGGATAARGAGACAAGATTTTATAATCAGCTGAACAAAACTGCAGGATTGATGGTGACTGTCAAGCTAATTATGGAATGAATCATGTCTGGCTCTGCAGTTATTAGTCAAAGTAATTCATTATTTGCTTAAAAATAACATTAAAATTTAACCAATAAAACCATTTATTGATGGCTGGTCTGACTTTTTTTTTTTCCCCTTCCCTTGTCTAAATGTCATCCTGGTTAAGAAAACGTAAAAGAAAAAGTCATTAAATCATCTCAGTCATAAAASATCTATCTTTCATCATTTAAATAAATAGAAAAGTGAGACATTATCTGACAGAGATTTGGGCTTATCAGTTGTGCAATGAAATATTAGAGCCTTTCTGCAAGGGACTCACAATTAAATGAAAACATGATTTTTACTGAAATACTGGCATTATTTAAAGGTAAATAACATAAATAAAGGTGAATAAATATCTGGAAATGTGAACTCTCCCCATGTTTTTTCCATTTCCATGCCTCAGCCTTCTCCCCATCCCAGTAATAATTTCTACCCAGACAAAAATTCCTTGATTTTTTTTTTCCTATTGAACTGCCTTTGTTGTTTGGCCATTTCCTCCTTTCCTGAGGACCTGAGCAGGATTCCAGGGATACAGGAGGGTGACCCCATCTGCACACACAATCCTMCAAAATCTGCATCTGTTGCTTTGTCTCACTTTGGCTTCTCAGCAAATCTGCCAGGAGTTCTGGAAAAAACATCTGGATCTGGAGGAGGGTGGAGAAAATAACAGAAGGGGAAACCAGAAAAAACTTTTCCTTTGGGAAAGGCAATCAGAAAGTTTGGCATTCCTTCCAAACTGGATCCATTGGGATTTTGGGAGCAGTACCATTATGGCAGTGTCCTGAAACACAGGGTCAGGAAGAGAAATGGAATTTTTCTCCAAAGTTAAACTGGGAAAATAAACCAGAAAAGAAAGAAAAGGAGAGGAAAAAAAACAGGCAGATGTGTGGTAGCCCAAAATATTCCAGCTGCAGGGCTGGAGCTTGGTGTGGGATGGATTTTGGCTCGGTTTTCACCTCTCTGTCCGACGCCTTTACTCAGGAACGAGCAGAGCTCTTCGATTGCTCCTCAGAAAATAAATAAGCTCTGCCTCCAAACGAGTTAAATGGCTCGAAAGCTGAGCTCCTCAGATTTTATTAGGGATTGAACAGCTCCAGGTGTTCCTAAGCCAAAATCAATGGGAAGATTAGCTGCAGGAGTCTGCCAAGGGATTACGGACACGGCGGGCATCGAGCGGAGGCAGAGCCTGAGCACTGGGAGGGGAACGAGCTGATCCCCACCTTCCCCCCAGCTGGAATTCCGATCTGAGCACCAGCAATCACCCAGAGCACGGGGCTGGAATGGATGAGCTTCAAGGTCTCTTCGAACCCAAATTTTTCCATGATTTCTCTGTGAGAGAAATTCATGAACCTAAAGCTTTTCCATCAGAGATCCCTTTGTCACACTCCAGATCGTTTAAACCTGATACATTTCCTAAGAACTCCATAAAATCTTATCAAAAATCCTGAATGGTTCGGGTTTGAAGGAACTTCAAGCCCACCTAGTTCCATGGGCTCTTCCACAGACCAGGTTTCTCCAAGCCCTGTCCAACCTGGCCTCGAACACTTCCAGCAATATTTCCAAAAATGAAATTCCTTGACAAAATCCACTGAGGAATGCCTCTGCCAAGGCTGCTTTTTCACTCTTGCTGTAGCTTTGGGCATGAGCAAACCTGCAGCCTCTGCACCTCTGTCTCCCTAAGGGCATTTTYGTGCACCTCCACTGAAATCCTTGTACAAATCCCACATGAAATATTCCCAGGGACGGGAGASGCTGCAGCCTGCCATTCCATTTGATTTAATATTGATATTTTCCCTTCACTTGCGYGTCAGTCAATGCCCCGCATTAGGATGCAAAACTCCCTGAGCATTTTCGAGCTATGTAGCAGCTTTTTGATGTATTTTTCAGCATTTTACAAGGCTGGTATTTTCAGACGGAATTGAATTTTTTTTGTTTTTTAATGATCTCATTAATGGCTTGTCAGGTATGTGCGTTTCCAGCAGCAGATTTACACCTCTGCAGCCCCATCATCGCAGACATTTCCTGTTGAGATTGTTTTGGGAGGGCTAATGAGGCTGCACCTCGGAGCAGCAGCGATGTGATTCCACACAAACCCACAGGAGCTTGCTCTGACAGATCTGGATGCAGCAGGGAGATGCTGAAAATAATGATTTGCAAATGTGTCTGAACTTGTGAAAGGAGTTAAAGCTTCCGTGCTGGCTTTTCCCTCTCTTTCAGGGTCACCTCTGCTGTGTCACCTCTGTCCTCGACCTCTGCCTCGCCAGCAGAGATGAAATTCAAATATTCATAGAGCAACAATTAAACTCAAGGAATTAAAAGCATCGTTTTAAAGCCAGTTCCACATGAAAATGAATCTTTAAAATGAATCTTTAAAATGAATCTTTAAAACTTAATATAAATTTTGACTTAATATAAAAGGAAAAAGTGTCAGTCTGTTCTCTTATTTCTCCTCATAATCAGACACATTTAAAATGAAATATAAGAAATTCATTAATCATTTCTTCATGCTCATAAAGCATTTCTCTGCTTGTTAAAYGTAACAGAGCTGCACCTTTGTTTTATCTTTGCCAGGAGCTGCTTCACACAAGGAATTTCTCMGATTATTTCAAAAAATACTTTGCAYGAGGTAAAAGGAAATAAATGGAGAAGCCAAGCTTCTTGCTGTCAGTGAAATTAGTTTGTGCTTATAGCAACCATTAACATTACTGTAAAAAATTCTTGGTAAAGTTAAGATTTCAAATTAAATTGCAGAGATGGCACAGGCAGACCTGTGTAAGCACCTGGATGAGTATCCCTGCATTATCCATAGGGTATTTCAGTTTGTGACCAGACTATAATTTAATCATGATTCAAAGACACAATCTTTGGAAAAAACCCTCAAAATTCTTCTTACAACCATGGACTCCATGTGCACAAAAACAAAAAGAATTTTGGAGCTGCCTCACCGGTGGGCACTCACAGAGTCCCTRCTTTTATCAAACACCTGGGATGTGGAATTTTGTGAACCCTCCACTATGGGGGGGTGTAAAAGTGAAGCATCTCCACCGTCATATTCCAATAAAGGATTTCTGCTCACCCATCAAGGATCTGAGAACTGCCCAAATKAACTCCACAAGGCACCGTGCCCCCTCAGGGCTCCGCTTTGTTTTCAGCGTTCAGAACAATGTCCGCAGGTTCTGTGTGATGGATTCACACTTGCAAAGGGAGCAGTGTCTCCGGTATCTCACCCGCTCCTGTTTTCCCCAGACATCAAAGGCGAGGTGGCTCTGTTCAGAATGCAGGTGTTTTTCCACAGGGTTAAAGAGTGATAACGAGCTCCTCTCCAAAGATTTCATCCACTCCGGAGATAACAAACACTTAAAAGGGAAGGAATAACAAGCTGGAAAAGGAACATTCAGAACCGCTCTTCAACGACTTCTCCGAAACATTATGGTGGTCATAATTCAGAAATCCATGTGGAAGTTCAAACATTCCAATCCTAAAAAATCTTTTATCTAGGGAGGATAAGAATCTTTTATCTAAGGAGGAGGAAAACATTTCACAGGGTGGAAGGACCAGGTTTCAACCATCTACAAACACTCAACGATACCAATGGGCTGCCTCATCCCTGTCCCAGCCCCATCCCTGTCCCTGCTTCATCCCTGTCCCAGCCTCGTCCCAGCCGCATCCCCATCCTTGCCCCATCCCTGTCCCTGTCCCTGCCCTGGTCCTGTCCCTACTCCATCCCTGTCCCAGCCTCATCCCTGTCCCGGTCAGAGCCCCATCTCAGTCCCAGCCCCATCCCTGTCCCTGCTCTGTCCCTGTCCCAGCCCCATCCCCAGTGGCTCAGGGTTCTTTTCTCCTCTCCCAGGCCCTCACTCTGCTGCAGTGCCCTACTTTCCTCTTGTGCTTTGCTGAAGTTTAACTTAAAAAATCCCACCCAGCCAAAGCCCCCAACAGCAAACCCAAGAACAAAGAAGCAAGCGACTACTTTTTAACAGGGGATTGAATGTTCTTAAGCAGTCCTGGAAGATAAATAAGACTCAAATCCTGTAATTAATTCTTCTATATCTGAGGCAATACAATGTGCATTTTTTTCTAGGCTGGCTTTTTGCTTCCAATAGCTTTGTAATAGTCTTATCCAAAAGATGAACTGCAAATGATTGTTCRTTTTTTTCCTTGATTTTTTTTAAGGTTCTTTTCTCTCTTGGAAACAAAGATTTAAAGAACAGAGATTTTGTTTTAAGATCTACAGCAAATAGGCCTTGGGTTTGATTATTTACATTTGAATATTAGGAGACTTTAAATAATCTGCCTGTGAAAGACAAATAAATTAAGTCTTCAGAACTGAGAGAACAGACTTTTAATCGTGTTTTCTGAGAGGGAAAGGATAAACTCTMAAATGTAGGTTATTCCTGCTCTCTGAAATATCATTGCAGTGGCAGAGTGAGAAGATGGAGTGATCTGAAAACTGCTTGGGCACTTGAAGAAAAAGTTAAAAATATTCAAAGTACCAGAGAAAGTGAAGGTTTGCAATAAACACAGCAGGCTCTGGGGAAGAAAGGATGATACAATTGTTGGGATGAGTCCCATAATTATAGGGACAGACAACAGAGGGAGCAAAACCAGTTGCACACAGATTGTTTGGATTATACTGGTTTAATATACACATATATACTGGTTTTATACATAGTCCTAAACTAGTAACTGTAAACCCAAAACCAGTTCATCCTTTGAATTCTAAATCCAACCCTGACTATCCGAGCAGTTGGTTTCACTCGGTGGTTATGGATATTGCCCTACCACGGGGTCTAATTCCCACATCCCACATGGAGAACTTCAGTTTTAGTGGCTTTGCAGCAGCCTGAGGACTGAAAATCCACCCACAGAACAAGGCAGTGGGAACAGTTCCAATCACAGGACATCTGGATCATCTCTGCACAACAACATTGCCCGCTGCCTGAGTGCTGCCCAGCTCCACTGAGGTGCTTTTGGGGATGTCAGTGCTGCAGGATTGACTCCTGCTCTCCACCCTCACCCAGCCTTGGCTGGGGTTTAATGGCAGCTCTTATTGCAGCACCAGAGAACCCAATTATGCAAAATGAGGCTGTTGGCAACTGGGCCATTCCTCCATGGGAAGCCTGGATTTTATAGACTGGAAATGGAGCTGCAGGAATGGTAAAATGTTATTTACAGAGCAGATCTCTCTCTCTGGGCAGTTCGAGCAGCACAGTCTTCCAAAGAGGAGCTGCAAACTGATTATACCAACAGTTTTCCAAGGATTTATTAATTATTTCCAACAGGGAGCCCAATATTCTGTCAAAATAACATTTTACTGCTGCACTGGGATGTCTCAAACCTCAACCATCATGGCTTTGCTTTAAAAATCTCTTTTTTTCTCTGGAAATAACTGACAAAACTATTTGTGGATAGAACAGCCTGACATAGCCAAGTTTTCAGTGCACTCAGGAGTTCAAAATCAGTTAACTTCTGTCCCAAAACCTCCCTGAGTGTGYTAATTAGGAAAGATTTCAGGACAAAACACCCAAAAATCCAAACACTTGTAATGCTCTCAGTCACGGCCAGAAAAGGAGATGTAAAAACTTGACAAATCCTACCTCAGAGGAATCCATCATGCTCCAGGAGRAACAATACCCAGCCATCAGAAAAGTTGTCTGACATTATTCCATGAAGAAAAAGGGCATTTGTAAAGGGATTCATGGGAATTAGAACCAAAAGCTGAAAAACAAATAGGATTTGATGATGAAACTCCCACACAGAAGTTCCAAAATGCTCCCCCAGTTTAAATCTGTTAGRATGCATTATGTAAGGACACATAAAACCAGCTATAATCTGTATAAATACAGTGCCTGCAGCTTTGTTCATGGAGTAGGGACACCAAGAATTACATCTCTTCCTAGGGAACTTCCCCAGCCAGGAATTTGCCTCTGAAATTGAAGACAAAACACATGAGGGGAGTACAGAGAGCAAGAAAATAAAGGCCAGAAGGATAATGAAGTGCTCAGAGTGCATCAGCACCCTGGCTCCTCTTTACATGTAAATATTGGAGCAAAAACAGATTTTAGGAGTTTCAGGAGAAGTGAAAAAAGTGGATTTGGCACATGAGCAAAGAAGACTGATTTCATGGCTGAGTATTTTTTAGCTGCTGTCCCAGTGTGATGCTGGCAGGAGTCAGACCTGGAAGAACAAATGACAAAAATAAGATTTCAGAGATGTGCAAGCTGTTAATCACACTAGAAACAAATCAACCTAGARCTGAAACAACTTAAAATAAAAAACCTGGCTGAGAAATTCATGGGAATAGATTCCATGCTCCATAGAATGGACTGGAAAAGGCATTATCAGCTGGTTTTTCAGCAGGGTAAGATAGCCCTTATCACAAAAGATGTGATATGGACAAGACTTATGTGTGGGAGGAGATATCAGAAACCTACCATGGAAACAGCAAGCGAGGCCTGAATACCAGAAAGTTTTGATTAACATCTCTTTTTACCCTTCTTCCACCTTTGCACTCCATTTCTGAATGAAAACATTCTGATTTCTGCCCCTCAGCAGCACAGGCACCGTGCTGAGCTGGGCCTTGCAGGAGATCCCTGCCATTTAAACGTGTCCCAACATCCTTTTCATGCATTCCCACCTTCCCTGGGAAGGCTGGGAGTGTTTCCATTGATTCTGAGAGGGCTTGGATCAGCCCCCTGGGACTGGCAGATCAATGTGTCACACATCCCAGAGTGAATCCTTCAAAAGAGGCTGCAGGATGATGGGTTTCTTTTTTCCCATCACCTTTGCAGCCATTGTTCCCACAGTAAAGAACAGGATGGAGAATGGATCATGACCCCACAAAATCTATCCCTAAAAAAATCTTGAAGAGAAAATGTTGCATTTTTCCTAATGGCATGGATATTCCTTCCACTCATGGAAGTGTGCACAGAGCAGGGAGGTTTTGTTTGTCCCATCCCTGGAAGTGTCCAAGGCCAGGTTGGAGCAGACTGGAAGGTGTCCCTGCCCATGGGACTGGATGGGTTTTCATGTCCCTTCCAACCCCAAACCAGCCTGGAATTCTAWATTTTTAAGGCTTTTTCCTGCAGGATTTGCTGCTGATCCAATCAGGCAGCACAAGGTGACTCAGAGCTGGCAGGCCRCAAGGAAGGAGCAGAGCACAAACAGCAAGCACTTATTTTAAATTAGTGCTGGTCAATAGGAGGACTTAAAAATTTACCCAAGACAATTGTCAGATAATTTCARATGATGGGGGTATCTGAGAAAACTGGTCTCTGCTGGTGGAGGTTCTCTGAAATCACATTGATCCAGTGACTTATGAATTATTTATTCAGCTGTGCCCTTAAACCTGAAAAGTGAGAATTATTGATTTGGCTTCATGTATCATACCATGGAATCCAAATAGAGGGGGAAAAATACCATGAGGAAGCAGGGAAACTGCTCTCAGCCTGTGTTTATCTGTCCTGTAACACTGAAAGTGCAGAGTTTGCAACAGCAAATTGGGGAGTGATTCTGGCTCCAGAGGAATCTGCAAAACACCACAAAGAGGATTTGTCTTTAGGCTTTGAATGGCAGAAAAATACTTTTGGATTTAGATGGCAAATAGAAATGTTTGACTCTGAATTCAAACAGAACCACTGTTTTAAAACTTAAACTTCCATATCCAAGGAGAATCACGATGTGTTTTTGTCACTGGATTAACAGGAGCAGTCTGGGGAAGAGCACTCAAACTCTTCTTACAGGGAATTTTGATGAATGATGGGAGAAGAATTGAGTGTTTTATTCTCTGTCCCCTGCCCTGCTCTGGAGTAAAATCCATCCTGTGAGGGCAAAAATAAAAAATAATAATAAAAAAATAAATAAATAACCCTCCCCAAACCACCAAAACAACAACAACAAAAACAAAAAACAAACAGACAAAAAAAACCCCAAACCAACCAAACAAACAAAAAACCCAAACCAAATCAAACAAACAAACAAAAAACCCCCCMAAAAAATAAWAATAAAAAAMWAMMMMAWYMAAMMMAMMCC
>CADDXX010000314.1:225865-250985 GCA_902810485.1 Alauda arvensis | reverse complement strand
AGAGAAAAAAGGAAAAGAAAAATTAAAAATCCAGAGTAAAAAAAAGTATCTTAAAAAATTAAACATTATGTTTATATTCTATCCATGAGTGCCAGCTCAAGGCTCCACAGGCACGTGCTGTTGGGGCAAAGCAGCAGGAGAGGCTCTGAAATTTCAAATTTTAATATTTTACCATTTATTTTCTTTTTGTGAAGAAATGAAACTTCACAGAATTGCAAATTAGTTGAATTTTGCCTGCAAAAAGACAGCAGGATTTGATATTTCCCCCCCAGATAGCCAGAATTATAAAAGAAAGCATTTTTCTCCTAAAACAGGAATTATCACTGAGTAGGAATAAACACATTTCACAATTTATGTTGCACCAGTGTTTAAGCTTCTGAATCAAAACATTGCTGTTTGGAGCTATGCCTTCCTTCACCTCCTTTGAAATCTCTTTGTCTCTGTAGCACAAATTCCTTTCTTTTCTCTCTTACAGGTGAAACAGGGGCTGATAGCAAAAAATGAATCCATTCAGCAGCAGCAGAATTTGTCAAAGCTTGATCCATGGCTCACTCTGCCTCTAAAAAACAGCTTTTCATAGAAAGCTGATGTGGTTTTTTCATTTCTGAGGCAGCTCTCTGTTTAATATCAGAGTTCCAACATGTGCTATTGATCCATGTATTGGAACAATTCTTACAGCTCAGCCTGTGGATTTATTAAACATTTACTGGCATCTCCTCCAAGGTCGAGGCCATGCATGTGCAGGGATAAAGCCAATGAAATAAAAGGGGCATGTTCTGTATGGTTCTACATTATTTCAAACTGAGACATTCTTAAACAACACAAAATATAGATTTAGAGAGCAAATGGATTCATTTCAGCCACATTTCGTCTGGGATGTGTTTATGCCATGAGTCTGAACTTAAGTTCAGATGTAGGATCTGGAGACCAAACAAATCTGAAATGTCTCCTTGACCTCAGGCTGGCTCCTGTGGATGCACCCACGCTGCTGAGAGCAGAACCTCCCCAGCTGAACACAATTCCACTCCCAGTGTGAGATTTAAGGCTCTCAGTTTGGAACAAACTGGCACTAAATGTGATGGGAGCTCTGAGAACCAAACCTGCTCCCTGAAGGACAGAGAATCACAAAACCACGGGAGGTTTGGGCAGGAAAGGACCTCGGAATCATCCAATTCCACCTCCTGCCCATGGGCAGGGACAATTTCCACCATCCCAGGCTGCTCCAAGCCTCATCCAGCCTGGCCTTGGACATTTCCAGGGATCCAGGGGCAGCCACAGCTGCTCTGGGCACCTCCCCACCCTCCCAGGGAGGAATTCCTTCCCAAAATYYCATCTAAACCTCCCCTCCTACATCTCCAGGCCATTCCCYCTTGTCCTGTCACCCTTTGGAGCACCTTSTGTGTCCTCTCCTGTGAGCRCTGRCAGCTCCTGGGCTCATTTCTGGTGATCTCACTCCTTGCTGAGCAATTCCCGTCCTTTCCTGGGCTGTGCAGTCACTCCATAAATCTGCTCTGCCTTTATTGACAGGACCTGCAAAGCGGGAACACACAGAGATTGTTCAGAGCCACCTCCCACCCACCCCAGCCTGGGTACGGAATGATTTTTCTAGGCAAAAAGAAGTCCTCGGGATTTCACAGGGCAGCCTGGCAGCGGTTCCTTGTTCTTGCGAACAGTTTTTGAGGCGTGTGAAGAGCTGCAAATGGCTCTGCTGTGAATCGATGCCTCTCAGGTATCAAAGGATGCATTGTCACAGGATAATCTCTCTGCTTTTCCCCTGGTTTGTTTTGTTTCTTTTCAATGCTGTCAAAACAAAAGCTCGGCTTGAAAATAATTCTCGCAATATTTTGGATCCCCACTTGCGCGACAAAGAACGAGCGAGTCAAAATGAGAGGGATTTGTCATGGCAGAAGCAGCTCCAGAAGCGAACAGGAGCCACATCCACCCCAGGGCTTGGTGAGCAGGGAAAAATTGTCCTTGTGGGGATGTTCCAGGTGCCACCCTGGACACAAACACTCGGATTGGACACAATCACAGAGTCCCTGAAAGTGAGAAAACGTTTTGTGATTTTTACAGAATTTAGAGGGATCAATACCCCAAGGYTTGGTTACAGGACTGCATTTCCTGCCATGATTCCAAGTCCCTCCCACCAATTTCCCAGTTTTGAGCCTGTTGTCCCTTGGACATGGCTCTTCCAGAGGGAATTTTCAGGCTGTGCTCCTTCCACTCCTTTTTTTCCCCCCCCAAGATTTATGTTTTATTTGGATCTATCAGTTTTCCTTAACTCCTTCCAAGAGGGAACAGATTATTTCACAAAGTGCAATCCAAGAGTTCAGTCTGGTGTACTGAAATGACATTTCCCACAAGGAAAGTTGATGGTCTTTCATGATTAATAAATTAACTGGCAAAACAAACAAAAAAAGCCAAGGAAAATGGAGGCAAGACTCAGAGTTAGGAGATTTAACCACTCTCAAACAAGGAGTCAAAGCAGGAATGTAGAAAAATAGGAATTGTATTGCTGTAAGAAGTCTCAGATATTAAAATATTTTTAAAATTCTCCTCTGGTGCAAAAGCAACTCAAAGAAAATGCTTAACCAAATCCATCTGCACAGGGTCATATTTTAAAATGGTTTAAAAATATTATTAAAACAGGCAAACCCGGGCACAAAAGAGCRTCTGTGATTTTAGCAGATGATTACTAATTGCACTAATTAAGTAGTTTTAATTGTCTCAATCCAAGTCAAGAGACAATTGATGTGCATATTGCTGCAGGACTCAGCAATCAGCATTTCCACCAAGTAACTTTTAAGTGAGTTCTCCTGCAGCTTTCATTGCTCCCAGCCCGTGATTTGCAGATCCCCATGGATCACTGCTGAGGCACTGCAGCAAACCAGGAAAAGTTTGGTCACTGCTCCCACACCTTCCCTGGAAACTCTGCAGGGTCCCGAGATTGTGGAAGATCAAGAAAATAAATGGGAACAGAGGGAATATATTTTCTGCTTTATTACTTTATTAAGCTAAGCTTTTGAGCATTTTTAAAATATCAAACTATTCTTTCTGGCTTTCCCCTGAAGAATTCCTATTTTTCTGCCCTTCTTAATTAAAGAGATGGAATTTTAAAAAGTCATTTAAAGGCACAAAACCAAAACTTTTAAAGTTTTTGCCATTGCTTCTAAAAAATAATTTCTATACCTTGAAACGTGACCTAATCTTGTTACTGAAAGTGGGCAGCTAAAAATAATGGAATGGGTTGGGTTGGAAGGGGCATTAATGATCATCCAGTGCCACCCCTGCCATGGGCAGGGACCTTCCACCATCCCAGGCTGCTCTGGGCACCCTGTGCCAGGGCCTGCCCACACTCACAGGGAGGAATTTCTTCCCCAAATCCCACCCATCCCTGCCCTCTGGCTGTTTGAAGCCATTCCCACTTGTCCATGAACAATAAAACACCATGAAAAAAAAATCAGTCAACCAATGGCACCCCTCTACACCAAACTCTGGACAACAGAAGACMCAATTCTAGAACAGGAAGCATCAAGGTCTCTCATTTTCTGCTGTCTCATGACRTGGTGGGAGGTTCCCTGGGATATATCCCAGTTTTGCTGGATAGTGATGCCTTTGGTGAATTGATTTTTGATGATGTTTTATTGTTTATGGAGTGACAGGACACAGGGAATGGCTTCCCACTGCCAGCAGGCAGGGATGAGTGGGATATTGGGAAGGAATTCCTCCCTGTGAGGGTGGGCAGGCCCTGGAATAGAATTCCCAGAACAGCTGTGGCTGCATCCACAGCCTGGATCCCTGGCAGTGCCCAAGGCCAGGTTTGACAGGGATTGGAGCCCCTGGCACAGTGAGAGGTGTCTCTGCCATGGCAGGGGTGGCACTGGGTGATCWTTAATGTCCCTCCCAACCCAAACCAGTCTGGGATTCTGGGATTCATCCCCACACCACCTTCATTGACATCTGCAGCCTGACAGGAACACTCAGTCCCCTCCACTTCCCACGAAATCCCCCCAGGGATTTGCAGCCTGGTGTTTTATTGTCCTTCCTCYCCTCCAAACCTGGGTGCATCCAGCATTCCTGGCAGGCAGCAGCATAAACCTCTCACCCTTTTATTTGCACTCCCCAGCTCTCTTATTTATCTTTCTTTTCAGAAATTTCTGCCTCAGAAGTTTAACAGAGCCTTTTAAAGTTCCCTTCCCAGGTCACTGTTGAAAGGACCWTATTTTCTCATTTACAGCCAGTGTTTTACAAGGGATCAAAACCTCCCAATTGAGAAGATAAAGATCTTACCTCAAGATATATAAAAAGCTTTGTGCTAARGGAACAACTTTTTAGGGCTATTTTAACTCAAACAAATGAAAAACCTGAACTAAAAGTGCAAATATGTAAAAGTAGCTCAGTTATTTCTGACTATTTGGACTTTTACTGTGTGGTTACCTTAGGAATTGTTTAAACACATTTATTTATGGTTTATAGTCTCCTCTAAAAGATAGAAAAACTGAACTAKAGCTACAATTTGTTCTCACTCACTTTTTAAACGCTTTTCTTTTTCCCAGAATATCCCAGAAAAACGTTTGCAGCCAACATCCTGCGGTGGGTTTAATTCATCCTCTTCTAAATAAATGAAATGAGGGAATAAATTCACCTGACATCTTGTCCATCCCTGAAGAATGTTCTTCTGTCCAACCCCACAATTCTGTTCTTTGTCCTCAACAACTTTTTCTGTGGGGGAAAACAAAAGCATGAAATTAAATGCATCATTTTAAACATACAAGCCTGCATCCCTCTAGGTTTGTTTCTTTTTTTTAATTTGGTGTTAAAATTTATATGGGACAAGACTGACAGTGCTGACACCACATTCTCCTTTTTATTTACTGGCTTGGGGAAGGGACAGTCACAGTTTTTGTCAGCTGGGAGCTCAGCAGGGCAGTTTCTGGATGGAAAATCAGCACATAAATAAGTAAATAAATCAAAGCACTGGCCAGATTTGAAATGCAGCTGCCAGGAGTGACGTTTTAGTACCACACCTGTGAAGTTTTACAACCTTTCCCTTTTTTTACCTCATTTCTCCCCATTCAGCCCGGGTGAGTGAGCACAGAGGAGCAGGGGATGCTTTTTTTTCAGCAYGAGGAGCTGCAGAGAAAAGAGAAGGGAAAACCCCTCAAACCCCAGGGAACAGCTGCAACGCAAACCTGAACCAACGAAGCAACAACTGCAAGGAGGAATAAAGAGGAGTAAATGAATGCAGGTAACACCTTGCCAGAGTGCCAGAGTTCTAATGAGAGCAGTCACTGARAATTGATTTTATTCTCTGTGGTTTTTGTGATTGTCAATTCCAGCCATTTGTTCCCTCAGTTTGTGGAAGGAAATCTTTATATTTGAGGAGGAGGTCAGTGCTGGGAGGGGAGGGCTCTGGAGTGGGATGGGTTTGGCACCTTGGGCATGGGGACAAACCCCAAATTCTCAGGCTGCTGMACAGTTTGAAAGGTGCCAGTAGGAGCTGGAGGCTGGAAAAGGCTCTGGGAGCTGCTGGGTTCTGGCAGAGGTAAAAAATGGGGAATAACACACGTGGGAAGGGAAACCCAGCCAAGAGACACCTGTGGGAGAAAGCTCCTCSCTTTGCCTGAAAAATGAAGCTGTCATGTGGCCCCATCATGGACTTTCCAGCTCTTTTTACCAGATATTCCTGGAGAAATATTAACACTGCCTGATGGCTGAAAAGATGTGATTTAAAATCAGAGAGAACTGACAGAAGCTCCCTCCCTTCATCCCCAGAGCCTCAGGCTGGGGTTTCAGCAACACATCCAAGGCTGGCAGATGGCCCACACACCACTCCCCACAAACACTTGTTCCCAGCCAGGAATAAAGATCTGCAGAGTTCCAAAGAAATCCCATTTTCCCTGCCCTGAGCACAGCCCAGAGCAGCAGACCTGAGGGTTGGACACTCCTCCTGCAGCACTCAGCTGCACAGGAGTCCCCTTGGTTCGAGAGCAGGAATGATATCAATAAATTGGGCTGCTCAGCATGAATAATATCAATAAATTGGGCTGCTCAGCACAGCCCTGTGGCAGCTCACACGCTGCTGGGGTCAATAACAAAGATTTCCTCTAATAGAGCTGGGACAGGGCAGGAGCACAGAGGATTGCCACCAACAGAGCCCTGTGAGCAGCTCCAAAGCAACAAAAAGAAGGGCTCTGKTTCCCCAAGTGAAGCAAAAGGAACACAGAAATATTAATTCAAAGATGTGAAAAACACTGATTATTGTTGGTTCCTGGTTGTGCCTGACTCATTCTCTCAAAGCAGCACCACTTCTCTTTACCATCCACATGTCCACACACAGCTCAGAAATCCCCATTTATGAAGTTTTTGGATTCTGCCCCACAGACCAAAACCATTCCCCWGCCTCTCCAATAACCAGAGCACAAAGAAGGAAATGGGATTTTGCTGTTTTTCAGGTGGATGACACTTCAGATCACCAACTCCTGCCCAAAGTGCAACACAAGCCCAGCACACCAATTCCTGTGCTTTTTTTCCATGCACTGACACTGGATAAATAAGACAGGTAATGTTCTAATAGAGTTACAGTGACATAAATCAGGAAAAAATTAATCTTTCTTCTTCACTAGCAATCAAATCACATTCTGAGCTGCAATAAGCCTTTAGGGTAAACACTTGAAGACTGAAGGATGCGTTAAGGGTGTAAAATTTGGCTAAGTAATGAGTAAATAGGTGCATAAACTGCATGTAAATGTTTGATGAATGAGCTGAAGTAGGGAAAAATGATGTAGGGTAACGTAAGGGAGCACAGCTTAAAGGGAAATATCTCCTTGACAGTGACATACTAGATTGTGAAATTAGATTACATTATTAGATTGTCTCTCAAAGGAGGAAAGGAAAACATTATCATTTAGACAATGGTAGGAGAAAATACCCCAAAAGCTCAAGCATGCAGCAAATATCCCAGGATKTGAGGGGACAAGCTGGAAAATAAATGGTGGCAGAGTCCTGTCTCTGTTTCACAGTTTTCCTGCCATGGACACCAAGGGGATGATACCCACAGATGATACAGCTACATTTAAAATGCATAATTTATACAATAATCTGTGTATTCCAATTGTAAAAATAACCCTGTGCAGAGGAGAGGCTCCTCAAGCCAAGCTTATTGAGATTCCAAGTACACCAGGCCTCCTTCTCCTCACAGGAACAAGAATATTTTGAGGCCAATCTGCATTTCATAGCCAGGGGCATCATTTGCAGGTGACTGAACAATCAATTAAAACAGCTCCAGCAGGTTTTTCTGTACAGTTTGGTTTGTTTGTTTTTTTTTCCCATAGAACCAGGTCATTGCTGCTCATTCACATGGTTTGGGGCATTTTAGACATTCACAACACCAAAGCTCTCCTCAAGATTCCTGGTGCTGATGTGTGGATTTACATTTTGTTTTCCCCAAGCTGGTGGGGGACTGAACCCACCCCCTTCCACCACCCCCAGACATTGATCAGCCTCAGCAGGGTTATGGATCTGTGCTGCTGAAACTGCTCTTAACCTGGCTAATTAAAATTTATAAATTCAGTGCAGACCAGGAAGCCATCACAAAAAGCACCAGTGGTGACTCCATAGCCTTGATTTAGGATAAAATAAAATCCAGGTCTTTGAGGGTGGGGGGAAAAAAAGGTGGAGTGGTTTGCCCAGAAATGGCAGGGATGTCCCAATCCTGGAAATATCCAAGGTTGGATGGGGCTTGGAGCAACCTGGGATGGTGGAAGGTCCCTGCCCATGGAGGGAGTGGAATGGGATGGGCTTTAATATTCCCTTCCAACCCAAAGCATTCCAGGATTCTGAAGCAGTGAATGGAATGGATTTGGAAGTCTGAATGGATTCTGGGATAACCCTGCTTACCTTGCACTGGTTCAAGAGCAATCACCTCTTGGTCCACATGGGGTTTTTTTTATAAAATGTTTTACAATTCCTCTCAGTTTCGTGTTTTGATCAAGCCCAGCCTCACTTCCAGTAACACTGCCAGCCTTCAGAATTTTGTAATGCAGATAACTCTGCTTTATTGATTTGAATTTAATAATTCAAGCCTTGTCCTCGCACTTCCAAAATATAAACATTTGAAGCTTCATTATTTAATGATGTCATCTATTGCTCTGGTAAAGCAATCAAGGCAATMGTTTGCCACTCAGAAATGGAAGGACATGTCAAAAACTACTCCTTTTACAGTCCATGAGGGGAAAAAAAAAGCTGCAACAGAGAACATTTTTGCAAATCAAACATCTCAGTTAAAAATGTCACTCCGTATCAACTGATACATTTTATTCTGGATCTGACAAGTTTAAGTAAGATTTGTATGGCTGTTGAGTCATGTTTGAAACCCAAATCAATTTGGAAGCAGCAAAAAAATTCAATTGCTGTCCTTTGCAGAATGTCAGAGTATCACCCTCCTGCAACCGTGCTGCCAGAAAAAATAAGGGAGAAAAGGTAAAGAAATAGAAATTGTAAACGGTCCAGAGATTTGGGGGCTTTTTTTTTTTAACATGACAGGATAAGTGAGAATGGCTTCAAACCAAAAGAGAGCAGGTTTAGATGGGCTATTTGGAAGAAATTGTTCTCTTGTAAGGGTGGGGAGGGACTGGCACAAGGTGCCCATCCCTCGAGGTGTCCAAGGTGGGACAGGGCTGGGAGCAGCATGGAGAGTGGCAGGTGTCCCATCTTTAATTTATTCAAATTATGAGGGTTTTTTTTTCTTTTTTTTTGCTTAAATTGTGTAATTAATGATTTTGAAAATTTCTACAGCATCTCCATTTGTGTCCTCACAACAGCCTCATGGACTTCAGCTGGGCACACAAGTCTGGGAGGAAAACAGGGCATGAAAAAGGGGGGGGGGGAAACCCCAAAAATCAGTGAAACTACCTAAAATTTGAGTAAATCTAAATGAGAGCAAAAGACCTAAATGCATTTCACTACCTCTGTTCACCAGAATATGAAGGAGTTCATCAGGAAATGGAACCAGGTGGAAGAAATCCTAGCCGGGGGCTGGAATGAGACCTTTATCATCCCTTCCAACCCAGAGCRCTCCACGATCCCACGATCTGGATTTTCACATAAAAAGAAGGACTATTTGGCTCGTTTCTCCAGATCCATTGTGTCCCCTACAAAGATCCCAAGTGCTGCTGTTTCCCTGTGTGTGGCGGAGTCCCCTCCAGCTCAGAGCAAACCTCRCCTTTGCACATTTTCTTTCTCCACAGAGCGAGAGCCAGCGCYGCTCTGGGCTGTCCCAGCCCCACCTCAGCCTTCCCCGGGCTGGAGGAGGAAGGAAGGAGGAAATCCTCAGAGGTGAAGCTGCTGTCATTAACTTTTTGTGTGCCCACACAGCCGATTTGTCAGTTTGAAGGGGATATTTCCCCTCCTCCCCACAGACCTGAGGGGAGCCGGGTGMAAGGCCGGGGGCTGGCGCAGAGCGGGCCCTCCCCTCACTCCCGGCCCTTCCCCTCCAGCCGGGCTGGAAAAAAAGAACTTTTCCATCAAAGCCAGGAGAAAACTCTGAAACCGTGCTCTGACCTCTTGTTTCCAAAGGGATTCAACCTTTGGGTTCCTCCAGCTTTGCTTTGCTGCCGTCAGAAGTTCCCTTCCATGCGGCCTCCGTGGCTCTCACAGCGGCTCCCTCMGCTCTGCCGGGACTCCAGCGGCTCCCTGACCTTCCCTTCAAACAAACAAACAAAAAACACACACAAAAGGGAAAGGATGRAACCAACTCAAGCAAGAGAAGCACCGCGAGCAGGCAGCGAGCATCGCCGAGCTCCAAAAAAAGACTCCAAGTGTTTTTAACCCTCTCCCTGCAGGGAGGTTTAGTCCTGGCTGTATTTTAGGACGGATTTCACATCTTCAGGTGGATAAACCCAGGCAAAACCGTGCTGGAATAAAGAGAAAAGCGACCAAAATCCCACACCTGGGTCTGTTAAGGGTGGCTTTGTGAGGTTTGGGTGTCTAAAAAATGAGGGAACTCATTGAAAAGGAAGATTTGCTACAAATGCTGCTGGAGAAAAAAAGATCAGGAGGAGCATTTTGTTATCTGTTCAGCTTTAGTGCATCAGGCAGATGACGAATTTTTTGAGCTGTTCTTTAAAAGACAAAGCTTGGGTAARAAAAGGRCAAAATTTAAGTATCARCTATTATGTATTATATACATAATGTGTATATAATACATGCAAAAGTGAGGTGATTTTTAACAYGGGAGCATCTCAGAAAATGCAGGAGAAATAAAAGTGTTATGAACAAAACTTTTAATAATRATCTTTAMGCATGGTAAGAGGGTTAGTGAGTCATTGTGGGGAATACAGACATTGGAGTGTCTCCTAAAATGAATCCATTTTAAGAGCACAGGCTTCTGGAGAGGTTCAGAAATCACATTTTGCATCTTACTCCTTGCTAATGTTCAAATCTGAGCTCAATAACCCAGCTCCCAGTGCTGTTTTCTCCCTGCTGCTGCCTTTTCATTTTACAGCCCCAGCTAAGCACCATTTCCTGGAGCTGAGTGGATCTTGGTGCCTCCTCTGCAGAGATTATTTTCACAGCAATAATCCACATTTTTCATTTTTTTGCAACATCAGCCCGTTGCTGATGAGGGAATACAACAACAAAAAAAAAAATTAGCATGAGTGGAGGGGCATTTTAGCTTTCCATCTATTTGTTTGCTTTCAATTTCTCAGATGTTTGTCAGGAGGGAAGMTTGCTGAGGAGGAACAGGTTTTTCCTGTCATGTAGGGGTTTTGAATGGGATTACTYTGAGTTCTGCAATTTTCACCCCATCCTTTGAATCACCACAGCCGTCATTTGATGCCCAGAGTCACTCTGCTTTATTTTTTACCTTATAATGCCTTGAATTGGAGGTACTGCCAAGTTTGGGTTGAAAGCTGCCAGAAGAACAAACACTGGCATCATGAGGAGCCCCAGGAAGGGTGAAAGGTCCTTCTAAACAAACAGGAGTCTTGTTCTGAACTAATATGAGGACTTAAAAACTAAATCTTGTCCTTTTAGGGCTTTTATTGAAAAGTAGGAGATCATTCAGAGAGAAAATGAGCCCAAGATCAACCAAATAAATTTGTCAGGGAGAGAAGTTATTGAAGTCCTGTAAATATTTAGGGGAAGTTTTCCAACCTCCTTGAAGGCTGCCCTTGGAAATTCCACTGAGCCCTCTGCTCCTGGAACCTGCTCAATCTCAGGATCAGGGAATTTGGATTTCCTAAGGGCTGGGTTCTTGGGGGGAAGCAGGGCCAGGGAAGAAGCATGAGCAACAATTTCTGGAAATCTCTGGAGTTATCAGCACAGATAGAGAGGGGAGGCTTTATGATGTGCAGGGCAGAGCTGATTACAAAACTCACTTTAAATGGATGCTAAAACAGGGAGAGATGGGGCTTGGCTGGCACTCAAAATTTAAATAGAGCATAAAAAGCTGTTACTTTATTATTTCACGAGGAGCTAAAGGAAAGTAATCAAGAATACTTGTATACAACTTATTGTAGTAAAAAAAAAAGAGAGGGGCTGTAATTCAGATTTTGGAACCCAGCAGCTTTATGAACTAAAGCAGCAATAAATCCAAAAATAACAGAATGAAATAGAATTTAGGAAGCTATTTAAGGACAATTTGAATTAAACAGTGTATTAGTGAGCATTTGAGTGAATCTATGTATTTTTATATCACTCCAGCTCTTGGCTGGGTGTAAACAGCRGGATAAAACAGGAAAGTTAAACTCCTGGAAATCGCAATTACTRCATTTTATAACGGCAATTTATATTTACAGTGTTCACTGCTCAGAGCTGAAATTGTGGCAGCTCTGTCTCTTTCAAACCTGTTTACTACCAGACACATTCCCTGAAGGTTCGGACTCATCCTCCCATAAACATATCCCACATGGATTTGATGCCCCAAAAGCCCCAAGGCTTCCTCAGGACACAGAGTTTTCTCCTGGTATTTATATTTTACATCCCTGCTTCTGGTTGAATTCAAAGCAGAAATATTTTGTATACGAGTTATTATCTGTGATTTCACAGAGCAGCAGAGAGGTGTGGAGTGGTTCARTGAAAGGTCCCTCCTGGAGGAATGGCTGAGCTGGGATCTCAGGGTTCCTGCACCTTTGATCCCCACACAGGTGGATGAGAAACTCTCCATGGAATTGGGGTGTTGGTCACACATGACAGAGAGGGCAGGGGGAAGGAAGGCAGGGAAGGGCAGAGCAGAGGGACAGGGAATTTCAGTGAGCTCTGAACAGTGTGTCAGCAGCACCAGCATTGTTAGCTCTCAAAAGAAACAGAYCATAAAATCATAAATTCAATGAAATTAAAGTTGGCAAAGAGCTCCAAGAYCAAGCCCAGCCTTTGGCTGATCACCACCCTGCCCCAAACCAGACTGAAAAGTTGCAACCTCTTGAATGTTTCCAGGGATGGGAACTCCATCACTTCCCTGGGCAGCCTGTTCCAAAGCCTAACCACTCTTCCAGTGCAAAAAAAAATAAATCCTCCAAAATTCCAGCCTGAACTTCCCCCAGCACAATTCCCATTTCCCAGTGCCCAGTCACTGGGAGAAGAGGCTGAGCCTCACCACWACCTCCTTTCAGGGAGATCATTGCAGAAGTTTTACAGAAAATAGTATTTTTTTAAAATTAGTGGTAAAAAATTTCGAAGTTTACCTTAAGCGTCAAGTGTAATCTCATCATTCCATRAGAATAAAAAGATTTATCAGAGCTGTTATTGAACTAAAATTGCAAAATGCCTTTTAAGTAGAAGCTGTGTGTGCATCAGACCTCAGGTCAGAGGTGATTTAGACCAGGAACTGTTGATCAGCAGCACAAACYTTATAAAAGCAGCACCTCAAAGCAAGGAGGGGATCTCCAGCACACTGCTTCACTCCCAGATTTTCACTGGGAAGCTCTCCAGAGATAAACAGGCGGGAGGAGAGGGAGGGATTGGGATGTCTTRCACCTCTGGCAGCCGCTTCAGTCGGCGGAGGGGAGGTGTGAGACATCAAAGCAAACCCTCCTCTGGCAGCGGTGGTGGCAGCCCCACTGCTCGTTTGACATCTGTAATTAGTGTCTGGAGGTGCCGGGGAGCGAGGAACTCCGGGCTGCAGCCTCTCTGAGAGACAACAAAGAGCCGCCGGGACGCTCCTGTTTAGCCTTGATGTACTCRGGGTTTTCAAAGCAAACACGAGTGTTGAATACAGCGCTATGAATAGACCGGGGAAAGGGGGAGGCCCAGCAGAGCTCAGGCTGGAGCTGGAGAACTGCGGGAGAGACCGAGACATTTCTTTTGTGCTTTGGTTCCTTCCCCATCCCTCTGTCAGTGCTGTTCCTGCCTCCTGCAGCAGCCACATCCCCACGGTYCTGGTGGCTTCCCATCCCCTGAGGCAGCTCTGCTCCTTCCCAAAGGGGCTCAGCTGGAGGCTGGGGGCTTTTCCTACAGCTCCCTGTTCCASAAGGATCAATGCTGGTCCCTCCCAGCACGGCCAGGACCTGGCTCTGTGGGTTTGACAGCTGCCAGCCCCGTGAGTGACACGGAAAGGAGCGAGCAGCACTGCCCAAAACGCTTCCCTGCTTCTGGCTGTGACATCACATCACAGAGCCTGCTGGAACTGCAGTGACAGCGAGTGTTTGTCACACACAGCCAAAAAAAAACCAGCCCTACAAAACCCACAGAGCAGCCAACAGTTGTCAGATGAATTTCTCTCCCATTCCTCAGCCAGAAACTGTCTTGGAGCAGTTCAGGAGCCACCAGGAGCATCAGCCTGCTCTTTTCCCCAGCAGTTTTATGTTCCATACCCAGAGTTATCTTGTCTGAAGATTCAGAGGTAAAAATGTACATGGAGCTTGCTCAGTTTGTTATTTTCACAGAAAGATTCTTCCCTGTGAGTATTAAAGTCGTGTCATTCCCTACTTTTGAGCTGCGAGAAAACAGAAATGGGAGGAAGGGGGAAAAAATGAAATAAGAACAAAAATTTAGGATGAATAGAAGGAGAAACTTCTATCTCCTAACAGACAGATGCAATAAACTTTGAAATAACAAATTGGTCAAGACACCAGAAAATAAACCACAAAGAACAGCTCGTGCCCTGGCAGGAGCAGCTTTTATCCATCTCCAGCTTTAGATTGCACCAYGAGAAGGAGAAGAGGGTATGGATATCAAAGGAAATTGCTTTGGGGAATTCATTCTCACTATTGGCTCTCAGTCCTCAGGGATGTGGTTATGAAATGAAAAACACCTCCTCGGGCTGCCAGAATGGCAGAATGAAAGAGAAGTTCCTGTTTGGGAGATAATGTTTGTGAGAGAGKGGGAGACARTGGCAGGAGAAAGGCAGATTTTCCCAGCTAGAAACGGCTCTGGTGTGACTGGGCCAAGCAAGAAATCTTTGTCTAAGGATTCATTGCCACTTTTCAGCAGCTCAGGGCTCCCATCAGTGATTTCTTTGAAAGGCAGCTTTACCCTTGTGATGTCCCAGAGAACTGAGGCTTCTTAAAAGAGAAGGATCCTCTCTAAGTGCCACTGTATCCATTTATCCATTTCTGTTGAAGGGCTGTCACCAGAATGTTAGGGTATTTATTTTATCCAGAAAATCAAAACAAGGATTCCAAGAGCTTATGTGGGGAAAAAGGAGCAGCTCTGTTCTTCTGGAGGGGAAAAGCAGTGTTAAAGCACATCCTAAAATATGCTGGTGTTTGGAGAGATGCAGGAAACGGCTGGGGAGATGTTCTGAACATCTTTGGGATGCTSTGTTTTCCCTCTCTGTCTCAGTTTGTACACCCTGGGGGACAGATCTCAGTCAGGGATGACACGAATTTCCCCAGATTTCCAATAAAGTCTCACAACACCAACAGCCAGGTCTCCTGGCTGTGTCAGCACATTTTTCCATGTCTGTGTTCCTGGAGGAACAGATCCTGAAGGGGCAGAACAGCAGGAACAACATTTCCTGCAAATTGGAAAACCCAGAAAAAAAAATATTGCTTTCCCTCACAATCCCCCTGTTTTAAGGAACAGACCTCCCACTGAGGTGGTGCAGACAACAGGAGCTTCAAAMAGAATTTCCCAAAGCCAGAAACCTCAAAGTTAAAGAACTCACCAGAGAGGAAGTGTATTTTTAGCACTTTACAGATGGACCATTTCATTTAGAATATCCCCTTCCGAAACATTGTTGAGATTTCTCCTAAGCAGTGAAGTCACTTGGGCATCCAGGGAATTTCACATCAATAAAACAASTCATGCCTCTCCTGCAACTTTTATGACTACAACCATCTCCTTTCCTCCCTTCTTCTTTATTCCTTTCTGCTCCTCCAGCGACCTCAGCTCTGTAATTGCTTAAGGAAGAAGGAAAAAAAAAAGATGATTATGGAGGTCTGAGCTCCACAAWCTGCTCCTCCTTCTCCTGCTCCCCCAATATTCCTGTTACTGGGAGCTCCACTCCTCAGAATGTTCTTTGGATGAAATCTAAGGGTCAATTGTGTCAACTCTCCAGAGTCCTAACCAAAAGAGGGCAGGGATGGATGGGATATTGGGCAGGAATTCCTGGCTGTAAGGGTGGGGAGGGGCTGGGATGGAATTCCCAGAGAAGCTGTGGCTGCCCCTGGATCCCTGGAATGCCCAAGGCCAGGTTGAACAGGGCTTGGAGCCCCTGGGACAGTGGGAGGTGTCCCTGCCAAGAGCTGGGAACTGCTCCAGGAGCACAATCCCACCTCCTCACCTGAGCAGGGGTCACCCCACAACCACAGCAGAGCTGCTAACAGCTCCAGGTGATTTACTTGGCTTTAGACCCCCTTATGCAGATCCAGAATCAATTTTTAAGCTCAGAATCCAACACCTCCCAACACTGARTCTCCTGTTTTCCAAGCCCACAAGGATCAAACCTGCAGCTCACATTCCGGGTGCTCATTCTGTGACCCAGTTTGATGAGTTTTGCACATCCCCAGATTGAACCAGAGGCTGGAACCCCATGGTTTTTTCCATCCTGCTGCTTGTGGAGCTGAACGTTTCCATTAACATGATCCTAAACAGAAATCCCATATTTTAAGGTGATATACGTTGAATTAAATAAGGAAACATTAAAAGCCAATTTGTTCAGCAGGTTAAAACCCTGCTTTTAGCAGCCACAGGTAATCAGTTTGTCATTCCACAAAAAGCCAGTGTGCCTGGAATGAAGCAGCTATTCCATCCCTTACTTTTCCCATATAAAAAGCCATTCTGGGATCATGCATGAAGGCTCCTGGTACAAGTGATGGGAYTCTTCCAAGCATTACACAGCATCTCAAGAAGCATTAAACTCTTACCCTCCCATTTTTAGTTCTTACGTGTTTCATCAAAATCCTGATTTAGAGTGAAGCAGTGAACAACAGGGCTCAAACAAAAGGAATTTTTCAAAAACAGGTGGTGAAAAACCCCCAAGTATGAGAGATAAACCACAAAAAACTRTGAAATACTGGCTGTGGTTTAAAAATACAGAGCAATGAGGCAGTAATTCACAATTAAATCCCACATTTAGCAAGCTGGGWGCTCAGAATACAACTCAATAATATAATTCATTAACAACTCAATAGCATAATAACCAATATCCCAGGGAAATTAATGTTAATATTTAGCCTGTTTATTAATGGCTAAAAATGAAGCTGCTATAAATTTGCACTGGGGCAGTCAGTAATGATGCATTACTCTTATTATTTCCCATTTAAAAATTCATTTTTTTGTGTGCATTGTACCTGAAGTTCCCAGAGGCACAGTTTTGTCCTCAGATGTATGGGTAGAAATTTCTGGCAAAACAAACCAAATTAAACAAATAACCAAGGAAAGCCACCAATCTTTGCTGTGTTCTGAATTCTGCACACCCTGCACTGATTTGCTTTGGGAAGAAATTATTTCCCAAGCTGTTCGTCATTTCCACGTGAACCAATTATTCAAAATAATTCTGTTTCTGCTCCCACCTCCCAGAGCCTCACCGGGCTCAAACTGGGGGATGAAATTCCAAAAAAGTCATTTGGAAAGCATTTTATTAAAAGGTTTAAATTCCTGTTCCTGTTTTATASCCTCACAACTGTCAACAAGAGATTTTACCCATGGCTGGGGTCTGTCCAGGGCTGTTTTACATCCCAGAGTGGCAATCACTGAGGTCAGAAAAGCCTTGAGATCACCAAGGGAACCAGACCTGCCCAGGCCACCAGAGCCACATTTCCACAGCTTTGAAACCCCTCCAGGGATGGGGACTCCATCCCTGCCCTGGGGACTCCATCCGTGCCCTGGGCAGCTGCTCCAGGCCTTGGGAATCTTTTCCCTGAAAAAATTTCCTGCAGGAATTTTTTTTTCCCCTGAAATTCCATCTAAACCYCTCCACGTGGGAATCTCTGCTCCCACAGCTTGTGGCAGCTGTGAGATTTGTGGAGTTGGGTGTGGAAGCTGTGTTTGGGTCTGAGAGGAGCAACTGTTGGGTTCTGGAGTGGTTTCCCAGCGCTGTTTTCTCCGTGTGGATGTTTCACATCCCTTTTCCTGCAGCTCTCCCTGCCTACTCCCATCCAACTGCAAACGCACTGACTCATTCATCCCAGCTCAGGGCTGCGAGAAATCCTATAAAACATCCCACTGATGTAAAAGGCTGCAACTGGGAGAAAATTCACCCCCCAAAAAGACATTTCTGATCATGGGATAAGAATTATTTGAGAGGTACAATTGAACTCTTGTTAATTCTAAAATTTTCTAGAGGCAAACAAAGTTTTTCCAATCCAGTTTTTTGTCTGTTGGGCAGTAAGGGATATATGAGGGGGCAGGGAGGGATAATTTGGATTTAGTTTTTCTACACCTGATGTTTTCATCTTKGCTAAATTATGGACTTCTCATGGTTCATTCTAGTTTTCCCCTAAATTTTGGAGATGAATTAAGCTCCGGAAAGGTGCAGTGGGAATTAAAAGCACAGGTGCAGAACTGAAGGAAATATTCTGTGGCACCAGCAAGGGATCCACTGAAAATTTCCAGATAGCCTTTGTGTCCATTTAACAAATGGGAATTTCAGGAAAACCTCCTCTTTGAACCAAGCAGGGTCATCTCCTCTCCTCCCATTCCCTGTCTTCATCAGATTAGGGACTGCCACAAACAATTTTGTATAAAAGAGTAGCTTGGATTTTACACCCCGGAGATTTTTGGGATAGAAGGGCTCTAAGTGCTCATTCCCTGAGTTATCCCTGCTCTGAATTTGCTCCAGCCCCCTCAGCTGAGACATGTGAAAATCAGGCACGAGGCTGCCCTGCCACAGTTCCTCCAGCTCCTGGGAATTCAAACCTTTCCCCACTGCACTGCTGTTTGCATTTTGTGCAGCTGTAAATTTATTCCTTAGGCAGAAAGTGAATTGGAACCTGGGAGCAGAATTCTTGGCCTCCAGACTGATTCATTCCATCAGAACACAAACCCCAGGGGCTGCAGCTGACAAGGGAAATACCTGTGTCACCAAAATGAGGAGCTTTCCACAGTGTGAGGGTGCAAAATGCTCCAAGTGGAGTCAATCCCAAATTGAATTTGGTACAGAGACATTAAGGTAAATAAAATCTGCCAACAAGAGCACTTTTGTCCATTATTATGTTGTGTCCTGAAATTACATGAAATTAATAAGCAATATCAAGCAATACAATTTAAGAGATAATATCAGCTGAAAGTCTGGCTTGTTTTGCTTGACCCAAAATGGAATTTGAAGAGCTGATTGTAAAGATAAARGCAATTAATTGTTTCAGCTGCTAGGAATGAAATCCTTACCTTTGCTTTCAATCCAAGCTTTTTCCTGTCCCAATCCTCTCCCCTCCAGTCTTTTTTTCCCCAAGTCAAGGTGAAAGAGATTTTCATGGATATCCAGTTATTCCCAGAGCCAGGTCCTGTGGGACAGAGACCTCGTGGTGCCAGGAGTGAGCAGACAAAAAGGGAATATGGAGCAAAGGAACACAAAATTTGGGGAACACAAACACATGCAGGGAAGTGAAAACTTCCAGGAAATTCTTTTAGGTGCATGTGGGGGTCACAGCAACCTCCAAACATAAACCAACAGGCAGAAAAGGAAACCAAAGGACCTTATTTGATGTATGGCACCTCTTGTTTTGCCACAGCACAGCAATTTCTTGCCTCTTCCTGAAAAACGGCTCCAAAGAGAGGAAAATGAATCAACAGCTGCCCTGAAAAGAAAAATTGATTTGTTTTAACACAAATTCCTCAGAGCTCCAAAGCACTGGCCTCAGTCAGAGCACGACCACTGACCTACAAGTGGTTCCCTTGCCTTGGGCTCACCCTGTGGGCTCMCAGCTCCACCTCCCTGCCACTGCCACCCCCAGGAAGGCCACATCTCCCCTCTCCTTTACCAACAGAGTCCTGCATTTGATATTTCTGCAGGAACCCCACCCATTCTCCACAAGTTCCTGCAGCAGAATTCCCCATTCCYGCTCCAATTCCGCCTCTGTTCAAACCAACCCCTTGGATTATTCCACTGCTGCAGCCTGGCCCTTCCCACCCCACCTGCACAGGGGGAAGCACTTAGAACCCAATCCTGACATTTTTATTGCCACAAACACTCTTTTCCCTTTGCTGAGAGTGTCATCCCAGTGCTCCAGGCTCCCTGCAGTTGGCAAAATCCTTCTCTTTCAATGAGGCCGTGCAATAATTTGTMCAGGGCACAGCTCCTGTGCAAACAACCAAGCACAGCTCTGAGGATAATGATGTTTTCCTCCTGCCATTTCTCACCTGGGGTGGAGGTGAGCATGTAAACCAGATGTTTCAGGCAAAAAAAAAAGCAAATTCCTAAACTCCTGACCCAGCCAAAGGCTCCTCTGGGTGCCTCAGGAGYTGGAGGAAAACCCTGCGTGATTTCTGACAGCAGGTACAGCACAACAGACAGAATATCAGACAAGGAAACAGCTCATTTAATATTGYCATTATTTATTAATGCCTATGCAAGATTCACAAGTGTTTCTCCATCTACTCAAGATAATAACTCTAACTAGTCCTTTTTTATTTATTTTTTTTTAATTCAGGCATGCATTAAAATCCAGTTTGGTTTTGGGAATCCAGGAGGGGAGAAGGCAAACACATAAACAAGTATTTTAAATGTGTCATTTGTGCAAACACATCGGGCTGAGCAAGAGATCAGCTGTTCCCAGACAATGCCTGATTCCTGCTGCAGGAATGGAGGGGAAATGCTGGGAAATGCTTGTCCTCTCTCCTCTGCAGTYCAGATCAAAGCTGTGGAAAGCAGCTGACTCCTCTCCACCAAAGGAATGATCTCCGGTGCTCCTGAGCTCTGCTAAAATAGATGGGATTTTTACATGGAAGTTTTCAGTGCAAGGAAAATCACTGTTTGTTAAAGGATCCAGTGTGCCCTGGGATCAGAAGGGAAAGGATTAAAATCCTCTCAGTCCTCCCTTTCCCACAGGAGAAAGCAGGGAAGCATCATAGTCAGGGACAGTGAATCCAACACAAGCCCTGCACGCTCTGATTTGTGCTTGCCCAATGATTTTTTTTTCCTCTCATTTTTTCCCAGCACAGCTCTGTCTCTTGTTCAGGCCACTTAGAGAATTTATTTCTAATTTTTTCAGGACTTTTTTTTAAAGAATGGAAGCAATTTTCAGCAATGTTATTAAATTGRATTTGGGATTTGAGGAATTTATAGTTTCAGGTCTTAATCAAACAAGACTAAACACACATAAATAACTTGTATTTTCAATCACTGGAGGTCATCAGGTGAGAAATCAGTTTGGAGGTTAAAAGTTTTATGAAATTGTGGTGGCCACCATCCAATGTGTCCAGGAGAGTTCATGGATTTGCAGGAGCTAAAGCAGAAGTTGGTCCTGAAGATGAATTTTTTGTGAKTGTCATCATTTACCTACAGAATTGTTTTTCAGAGATTACACAAATATGTGCAATCAGAAAGGGAGGTGGTCACAAAGCAAATCTGTGGAAATAACAATTTAAAATCACYAATAAATATTATTTGTACTTCCTAGGAAAAGCAACTCCACCCCAGCAGCAGGACAGAACCCAATCAACAGAGAAACTGAATTTAAAGAAGTTTCTAAAGCAAAACAAAAGGTTCCAAGTGACAAGCAGCTCTTACTTAATAAAAATCTGAGTGCTGCATGAGGGAGGGAAGGCAGAGTCTTTGYTGGTGGTGCCAGAGGACAAGCAGAGGTTGTCACTGATTTCCTCCTCCATGCCCATTACTGAAATTGCACCCCCAGGTAGAGCCTGTCCATCCTGAAAAGCTTCATAAGCCCTGATCTAATTCTCATGGTGTGTTCCAGTGCTCACAAAGCTCCAGTTCTTGCCTGGAACATCAAACCCACCAAGGAGAAGTGACCTCAAGGTTGTGCAGACCAGGACATGGATTCTTTTTTTAATTTCAGAAAACAATCTGAGAGCCAAATGTCCAAAGGGAGCCTTGACTGAAATGAGGGGAGGAATAATTTTTTACCCATAATTTTGATAATTTTTTTTTGCCTGAAACCCAACTGTATTCAGTGTACTTCTATTCTTTTAGGGCTTCAGGACAGTTCTGCCCACAGAAGACAAACAATGCACCTTAATTTTCAAAAAACACAAGGCTAGAGAGGAGGTTACATCCCTTATTTGCTAGAATGATGTCTCAGTTCCAGAAGAGATCCAGCCCTGCAGAATTTACAAATATTCCAGAAATTCTGTCCCCAATTCTCTGATTTCACCCAAATGGGGCAGGGAGCAGCCTCCCAATAATTAAACCACACCAAACTTTGAGGCTTTAAGTTCTGTTTTCCCCCTTTCAGAGTAGATGAAATRTTACCTCACTCCTCTGGCTCCAGAAAAGGGATGATGAACTGAACCCCAACATCTTTTATCAGCTGGGTCCTGGCAGCTGCAACAGCAAAGGTTCTTTGAGGAGCACCTGACAGCAACAAGGTGGGACAAGAAAATTCAGCCTTTTGTCAGGTGTGTTCCTTCTCCAGGGACAGGATGAATGACTGACACATGAAAGGGTCAGAATGCTTCTTTTTAAGCAGCTAAATATTTGCCTTCACCCTYTGTGCTCCTCWCCCTCAGCCTGCTGATGTCCCAAASGTGAGTGAGAAGCCCTCAGAGTTTCCTGTCATGCTCTGAGGGTTACAGGAATCCAATGAGCAATCCGTGTTTTAAAGGAGTATTTCAGACAATGTGCAGGGAACTGGAAAATCCAGGGGTTTGTGCTTTCCCTCTGCTTCTGCTGCCTGGTGTCTGACTGTATTTATAGCAATTTTCAAGAGCTGATGAAGCCAGAGAGCACAAAACCCAACCAACTGCATTCAAGGCAGCAGTTTTCATCATCCCCAAGCCCCCCTGAAAGCCCAGACAGATTCATCCCCGAGTTCAGGAGCAACACACTCTGCTAAACAGAACTCAGGGAGTTGATTGAGCTGGGAGGAGACACCACCGTGAAATTTCTCCCACAGTTTTACACCCCTCCCAAAAAACATGGGATGCCTTTGAGTGGCAACTCAGAGATTCAGTGGAATAAATCAGATTAATCCCAGCTCAAGAGCAAAGACTCTCAGTTTTATTTTTCTTGCCCCTGAATRATTTTATAAAATCTGCCTCTTTTTGCCCTGAAATTTTACAAATTCTCCCTCTTTTTGCTCCTAAACTTTATAAAATCTGCTCTTTTTTTGCTCCTGTTGTTGAGCACTTCCCTTAACTCATTAAAAATCCATTTTAACCCAGTCACCCTGGGACAAAACTGGAGGCTGAGGAACCTTCACCAGGCAGAAAAATGATCCCTTCATCCCAAACTTGTGTCTTTCAGCAGTTTTGGAATCAATAATGTTCTCTAACCACCCCTGACACTTCGCAGTGCACCACTGAAAGCTTGGCTGARTACAGCAAATAAATGAGGCAGAACAAAAAGAAAAACAGATTTTCAAGTGTTCCAAACACGCTTTTGCTGCAGAAAAACCATTCAAGAAACACCAGTTTTGTTTTTTATAATCAACCCAAATGGATACTTAAGGAGAGCTGAATCACATATCAATATTTTCTGTGAGTAATTTGAAACAAATGGCTTTTTATATGAAAAATATGAAATATTGCTTGGATTTACTTTGTTGTGATGACGATTTTCTTATTTAATTCCTTTTTTTGTTGTTGTTTATTTTTCAAAAATAAGAATTCCAGTATTTATATTTTTTAACCTTTCCTTCATTATCATCARTGAAAAAGACATTAATTACCTGTCCAGGTCAAGCTTTAATTGATGTAAACGTGGCTCTACCTCAGTTCTCTGTGGCTGACATCACATTTCCTCATGAATATTCCATGTTTTACCTGGAGTTGGCTTGAAAACTTGGAGCTGAAAATGAAAAAATGCAGGGAAAAGTAATGTACAAAGAATGTAATCCTGATCTGGTGAATGGAGCAGATTCTCTGCTCAGAATAATGAGAATAATTAGAGTAATGACAATAGAATAATAATAAAATAACAATGAAAAATAGGGAAAATATAATAAAATTAAATATAATAATGATGATGATAATAATTTTTAAAACAACAACATCAAGTCCAGATAAAACCCACCAGCATTTTCTTACAGAGCTTGATTTGTGCCACTCACCAAATTAATCCCATTTGCTTTGGTCTCTTGTGGTAATTCCCAAAGTTGGAGCCTCAAAACCTGCAGGAAAAACTGGAACACTTTAAAACCAGCCAAAAACTGTCATTTAGGATGTAAGAGTCCCTATAATTTATTCAGCCATGGAAAGTGCCCATAAAATAAACATGAAATGGAAGAGAGGACAATTTTCCTGCGATTCCTCCACGGATTCTTGTGGCTTTTTCAACTTTCAGTGTTTTAAAAGAAGCATTTTTCCATCTCAGAGTAGCCAGAATTTTGGATAAATGCCTTCTGTTTGCTCCTTCTTCCCCAGCTGCTTTAAGGCTAAGACTGAGCTTAATTACCTCTCAAAACACAGGTCAGAGTTTGGGGTGAAAAGCTGAAATATCCTGTCAAAACTTACATTCTGTGATTAGAAAGTCCTTCTGAAATCAGGATTTTCACTGAGAACCTTTTCCTCTGAGCCAGCAGATGCTGAAAGTCCCGGAGAGCAGAGTTTGATGAAGAAAGGCAGCTTAATTGAAAAGCAAAATGAGCATCATTTCCCAGGCCACGGATATCACCAAAAGCCTCCAGAGGTAACATAAACACCCAGCCTGGAGGCTAACAAAACTCTCTCTATTTTTTYACTTAATAGTTGTAAATTTTTTTTACCACATCCCTCACGCAGAGGGAAGTGAAATTACTTTCCAGAAGAGAGAAAGGAGTTTACAGGGCAATAAAATCAGGTTTAAAAAGCTCAACTARCAACAGCAGCTGCAAAAAGAAGTTTAACACAGGCACACACACTCACAAATCCAAGCTGGGCAGACAAGGCARAGCCTTCCAGGGATGTTATGGGGTGAGTTCAGCACTTCCATGCCACGGATCCAGCCCTGTAAATCTTGTTTTAATAGAATGAGTATTGATGGAGTTTGGGTAGGCCCAAACTTTTATCCATTCCCTGAACATCAGAACATGCAGCACTCACACAGATGTTCAGGCCAAATCCCCATCTCACCTGGATTGATGCATAAACTTTTATTTATTTTTTTTTTTAATGGGAGAGCAGCAGCCAGGCTTTGCTGCTCTTGGAAAAGGAGGAGAGGAAGAGCTGCTGGGATAAGGCAAATGACAGGAGATAAATGTCCATCCATCAGGGCAGGCAGCACGGAGCTGACAAACACAAGGAGTGCAGGTTTCCACAATCTCAGCACCAGGACGTGCTAAAATACWGAGCAGAATGTTGATGTCTGGTGGAATATGACAAAATTATAACAAAATTATAACAAAATTGGTGAAATTTGGGAAATTGGGGGTTAATCAGAAAGGATTAGCAAAGCCACGTGCTGGAGGAAGTGCTGATACCTGAGATGGAGGCGGCTTTGCTGATAAAGCAGGAAATATCTGGGTATCAAATTCAGCATCAGAGGCCTCCAGGAGCAACTCAGTGTTTTATCAGGAGTGAGGAAGGCACCGTGTGGAATTGGAGCAACAGTGGGAGAGATCCAACAGGGATACAGGCCCTG
>CADDXX010000314.1:211132-225860 GCA_902810485.1 Alauda arvensis | reverse complement strand
ACTGGGAATTACTGGGAAGTCACACACCCAAAATTCATGTGGAATCAGAGAGATCCAACAMGGATACARGCCYTGRGTRYACTGGGAATTMYKGGGAAGTCASAYASCTGAAATYCATGTCRCAKTTGTACTTGAAGAAMACTTTCTCATCCTGCTAAACCATCTTCATTCCCCTCTGGAAGGATTCCCCCTGCACTCTCTTCCCTCAGGAAAACCCCTCAGGAGAGCTCTGGTGCTCTGTTGAGGGTCTCTCCCCTCACAGTCATGACCCCTGTCTGAAGATCACATCAATCCCAACCATTTTCAGTGCAATTCCCAACACCATGAGCCCCAAAATGTGAATTTCTGCAGGTGAGGGAGCTGACAGGTGCAGAGGAGCTGATTCCCAGCTCGCTCCCAGCTCCCTGCCCTGCTGCTCTAATTAGCAGACACGTCCACGCCTCATTTCAGCCTTCATGCTACGCTTGTTCCTTAAGAGATCCCGAAGCATATGCTCAGCTGCACATCATGGATTGAAACCAGAGCTGGAGGCRTTCCAAAACCCAGGCCTGACCCAGCTGTCTGGGGGGAAAAGTCACTGCGAGTGAAGCTGCAAAGATAATGAAGTGGAGAGGCAGCTGGAGCAGTGACTGCCCCACGAGCTGCAGCTCGGCCAGGATCTGCTGGGAGAGGACACTGGCACCTCCCTGGAAGGAAGGAGAGAAATGGAACCAGCTCCAATGTGGGGGAAATTGTCTCAGGAATTGCTGGGATTTGCACTGGTGGTGTCAAAGGCAAGCACATCTGACAGGTGGGGTTGAACAGTTCTGATCTGCTCAGAAATGGAAAGGGTTTTTCTTGGATTCCAGTTATGCCACTGTTAATGCCAGATCTGTGCAAAGCTTCCCAGGCTGTTCCCGTTTCACAGCTCTCAGGCACAGGGAGGGATTTTTGGGGTGCCCTGTGCAGGGTCAGGACTTGGACTGGAKGATCCYTGTGGGGCCCTTCCCACTCAGGATGTTCTGTGGTTCTCACCAAGGCAGCAGCTCCTCSTCTGTGCAGGRTTACTCCATGGATACTCACAGCCACTMTCARCTCATTCATTAGAAACATTTTACAGAGTGAAAGTCAGGTCTTGTTTTCTATTGTCTTTCAGACATTCAGTGATTAATTCCCTCATTGCAGCCAACCATCAACAAATTGTTTGGGTTTTCTTTTTCTTTTTTTGGATTATCATCCTCAAGCTTGCCCTGTGAGGCCAATTAGCTTTTTGTAATTAATGACTTGTTGCTGCTTGTCAGAGCAATGCCCCTTGTCCTGAGAGGAGCACCTGGGTGCTCCCAGGGCTCTGCAGACACTTCCCTGCTCRTTTTGATGCCTTTCAAAACCTGGCATAGACACTGATACCGTTTTCTGGCCTGGTGAAATGAGAATTCACAGTCCAGTTGTCAAAGGGAAAAATGGGAATCCGTGCAAAGACCTGTCACTGTGGGAATTCCCTGTGACTGCCACAGAAGACAAGTGTTAATTAATGTGTTATTTTCTGAAGGGATGTCATGAATGGACCCTTTTCCTGTCAGCTSTGAGAGAAAACCCTTTTCACTCCTGACAGGGCACTTCAGCTCCTTCTTGGGCTCTTGGACTCCTCAAGCTTCATTTTCAAAGAGAAATTATATATGAAATGTTAAAAAAAAAGCAATTCAGTGTCCCTCTGTGAGAGATATTGGCAGGGAAACAGAATTCCCACAAGCAGTGCAACGGGATGTGTAAGAGTTCCAAGGATTAAAGACACTRCAATTCCAAAGATGTGCTGATYCCAACTAAAAGGGTCTGATCCCAAAGTGCAGCTGAACTGCAGGAGCAGRGATCCTGTACAGGACCCTCTAAACAAATAACAGCCCTCCCCAAAAATGCAAAAGGGCTGCTTTAACCATTGGTATTAAATATCAAGAGGAAAATTACTCTGCACCCTGTGCATGGGGAAGCTGAATTAACACACCTTCAATCCCTGCAGGGCCAAAATTCCAGCAGCAGGGAATTCAGGGCCAAAAAAAAGATGCATCCAGGAAAAATTGGGGGAGAAATGCCATGGGAAAGGGCCTGCACACTCTCCACAAGTTGATGCTGGAAGTGGACAATGCAAAATTCATGAGCAAAATTGGCAGAGAAGCCTTAAACCCACTGAGGACAAGAAGCAACAGAAATAACAAGATGCTGTCTTAACAAGATGCCCTTAAATAAAAGGATTTGTCACAGTAATAAAAAATATCAGCAAAAATAGATACAGCTTCAAACTGCAGCCAAAAGGAGCAATTCTTCCCCAGCAAAATGAGATCAAGGCAGGCTTGGAAGTGAAGACACACACAATGAGTCTAAATGGCAAAGAGAACAACAAAATGAAGGAAAACAAGGAGATTAGCCCAGGAAAACAATGGGCAAGGAAATAAAACCAGATATAACAACTCTCTTGGGGAAAAGAATATAAAATCCAAACAAAAGGAAGAGCCTGACAAAGTACAAACAAATGACAATGGATGGAGGGAAAATGTAATTACATAAAAGGACTCCAAATGTTGAAATACTACAGATTTAAATAACCACCCAGTCGATATAATTCCGAGAGAGGATGCTGTTTTGCAAGAATAAACACAAGAACAGAGCTTGTCCCTCTCTAACAATATAAAAAGTTCCCCAGCTCCTGTGTCCTTTCCCAAACTTCCTGAGGAGATTYGAATGCAGGGCTTTATTTCCCAGACATCATCATTTGCTCTGGGTTCCCATCAATGCCATTACTCACCAGGCTTTTGTGTTTTTCCCAGCATTTTGTGAGTCAGCCAAGAGAGGCCAGGGATAATTGACAGGAGTCACTCAGAAGGAACATTCCAGACTCGGAGCAGAGAGATGAGTGCTGATGCTCTGCTCTACTCCTTGCAATGACATCAGAACGAGACTGGCTTTGTATTTAAAACAGGTCATTGCTTTTTGTCTGAAACAACTGGGAGTGCTAGTGTCTTGATGGGAAAGGCTGAGYTAAATTCACTATTAAAATCAACAGGAAAAAAACAACAAGGAGCAKTTTTTGTGTTGATTTCAGACCTGTGAATCCCTTTCCAACACAGAAAGCCCAACAGAAATGAGGTTTCTGTGTTGAATTAATTGTTACAAAGAGCCAAACTAGAAGCTGAGTCCCAACAGAAACTTGAAAAAAAGTCTCTCCCTTGCCCTAACCAAAAATGTGGCTCGTGAATTAGTGGATGTGACTGAAAACAAATCATGCTTTGTGCCAATCCTTATTTCTTGAGCAAAAACTGAGTTTTTTTCAAAGCTAGATTTTCACAGAACCATGAAATCACAGCATTGCTCATTTTTGGACAAGACCTTCAAGACCTTGAAGTCTCAGCCCACCACCTCTGTGGTCACCACTGAACCCTGTCCTCAAGTGCCACATCCCCATGTTTTTGGAATATATCCAGGGATGGTGACTCCACCATTCCCTGGAACAGCCTGATCCAATCTTTTGTAGCCCTTCCCACAAAGAAACTTTTCCTAGAATTTCTCCACATGGAGCCACCCATGGAAGTGGCTGCTCCAAAGCCTGCCAGAGGATGTGCCCCTTGCTCCTCTCTGCAGCCACTTCTGCTCCTTCCCCTCTTTGTGCAAATATTGGGGTTTCCTGGATATTCCCACTGCTGCCTAAAGGGAAAAAAGTGGAAGCATCCAAAACTTTAGGCTTTTGCAGGAGGTGAATTGAGGTTTAATAAATGAATAAATAAAAATACCAACCCCCAAAAAAAGAATTCTGGGAGGAGGTGAAAGCCTCTCTTGGCTCTCTAGGTAGTTTTGAATTTTGGCTGTTGTTTGGGAGAGAAAAAGGACATAAGTTAGGGAAGAGAGATGGTGAATCCTTYATCCCCTTACTGACCTTTGGATGTGGAAGGAGATGGTGGAAAATCCTCCAGGAATGGGGCTCTGAGGGACACCTCAACTCCCTCATGCTTTAACTGTTAATCCTTGTTTACAGTACACAAAATCCAGGTCAGTTTTTGGGGGTGTTTGGTGTGTTTTGGTAAGTATTTTTTGTCCTACGTGGGTATCACTTAAAGAAACTCACAGGGCACAGGTTTTGCTGACATCCAACAAATCCMTCTCTTTAAAATTCAGGAGTTATTTACTCCTCACTCACAGTTCTCTCTTCCCTCTTTGCAAAAGACRTAAAAAAACACACAGAAAACTCCCCATTCTTTCTGGTTATTGTGTGGAGTCGATGCAGATTCCACGTGTGCAGTCCACTGGGATTGTCTCTGTTCTGTTGCACGGTTTAAAATATATCTATTTTTAAAAGACCAATGCTTCTGAAAGTGGTTTAGGCCGTAAAAAGAACTGTGCACTTATCAGAACTAACATCAGGAAAGAGATAGGGAGGAGCTGGGTTATCTTTGGRGTGATAACAGCAGTGGGAAAGCAGAATCTGCTGCATTTCCAAACTGCATCAGGCATTCTCCATGCACTGGAAAAGCCTCAGGCACTTCTAAATATGCTGGGTTTATTCTGCCCAATGCTGGTCTCAGAGGCTGAGCTAAAATTAGCTTCTTCTTGCTCTTTTTTTTTTCCAGTTTAGTTGTTCAGGGTCTCTCTCAGGTGTGGTGAGGACAGGTTTGCAGTCTCGGGGTGTTTCAGGGTTTAACCCTGCAGCAGATCCCCAGGAGCATCTCCCAGCCCAGACAATCCTCTCACAAGGGGAAGCCTTGGCCAACAGCCCTGGTTTAATGGTTATCACTGCCACAACCTCCATTCTCTCCTCACCTCCTTTGCAGTTCCACAGAATCCATCCTAAAAGCCAAACCCCTTTATCAGTCACGATTCTGTTGATGGCACCCAGTTCCCTGCATTTCCCCAAACTGCAGCTCCCAACCACAGCAATTCCAAGGATTCTCATTCCCAACCTCCTTTCAAGGTTTCCCAAAACAAGGATATGAAAAACCTGCTGGTTGACCTAATTGGGTCCTGCCAGGTTGTGCCTCTGCTCCACCTCCCGTGACCCATTAAGCTACAGGGCACCATTTCCTGTTAATTAATAGGCTCAATTAAGAGTATTTTGAGCCGGGCCTCCTTTAACTGTGTTACAACCAAGCAAAGCCCACTGGCAGCCCCAAACAGACTGGGTGAAATCGGGATAATCAATTTAACTTCCTCTATAACCTCTTGTTTATGGGGATCTCACCCTGAGATTTCCTTCCACAAAAAAATGAGCACAGAACTGCGTGGTCAGCACATTCCTTACTTCCCAAAGCACCAATTCCTCGTTAAGTTAACAAAGCAAGGAAACAGCCAGCCAAAAAACCTGGAAATATAAACTGCAGAATAAATCCTAAAAGATTGTTAAGCAAAGTATATTGAAGATTTACTTTGATGTGTTTTAATTTTGATGACCATGAGGCCTACGTTGCTGCCTACCTCAGTTTGGTTGTTATTGATGGCACTGAGACAACCTTGAAAAGAAAGACCCAGCCGAAAACCAGCTCCTGAAGCAGAGCTTTTACTTCCAGAGTGCTTTTGGTGCACTCATTGTGTGTGCACAGCCTTGGTTTGTCTCCTTTCCCCGGTGCCCTCAAAGCCGGAGAGCTGTTGAGCCCGGCCTAAGAACAGGCTGCAATTAAACCCTAAGGATGCTCCATCCAAACACGATTCCTCAGGACAAAGAGGAGGCTGCCACATGCCAAGGACAACGCTCTCCAGTGCTGACTCCCGAGGGGAAATGAATTATTAGAGGATCAGTGCAGGAGCAGGGGCTGCTCTTTGCCATGGAAACAGGTGAGGGGACACATTGCAGGAGGAATTGTTKTAGCTGAGAGGTTTCAAGAGCAGCAGCAGCCCGGGGTGGGAGACTGGAGGTGAGGAAAGTGGCGTGTTTTGGATTAGCCCCATGCAGCAGGGAGAAGATGCCATCCCCCTGAGAGGCTCCAAGCACCCACAGATGCTCAGGCCACAGCACTGTTTGCAGAAATCAAAGTGTGAGCTCATTTACTGAAATAAAATCACGTGGTGAGGAATGGTGGCTCTGTGAACAGCCTGATCCCAACAGGTTGGCATCCTTGGCTTCCCCCTGCCATCCCCACATGAGCTTCACAGGCAGAACAACCACCCCTGAGGTCAGAAGTGTGCTCTACAAACCTTCAGATGCTCCCAGTCTGTGCCAGCGTGGTGTCACCCAGAGCTGTGATGGGTTTGATCCCTGCATCCACAGCCATCCCCAGCTGGAGCTGCTGGCACTGCCCTCCATCCCACTGACTGCTGGCCACGAGCACAACACCTGGAGGAGGGGATCAGAAGGAAAGAGCATCCCTGGAATAATTCAATCTGCAGAAAACGCCTTCCCTGCAACTGCACTGTCCCCACTTGTCGTTAATTATGACATTTCCAGCAATTTCTTCATTGATTTGAAGGAGGGCGTCGTGCACTGGGGGTTCTCAATCAATTCCTCTCCTCTCAGTACATTTAACTGCTGCAGAGTTTTTCCACAGCTATTTTGTTCTTCACAGCTCCTTGAAAAACACCTCAGCCTCCAATTTATTTCCAGTCATTAAAGCAAAATCTTTCGAAGGGACAATATGATTTATAAAGTGGGAGAGATACTTTTATGCACTGCTTTATGCATTCTAAGCCTTCAATATTTGTTACAGCTCTTTATTCATTTGGTCTGAAAAGCCAGTGGAAAAAAAAAAGCTCTGAATAAAGAGGAAAACGATTCTCAGCTTTCAAACAATGAGCACATCAAATTAAAAAGTCATTTATTTCAGTGCCTCTCCTGCTGCTCCCTCAGAACAGCACACACTTCAGCTGGCACAGGGATATTCCATGGCTTTGGGGAAAAAACTGGAGGTGAGCGACTCTGACAGAGCCCAGAGGGATCCACAAACTCTGGAGTGGGACTGAAAGTGCAGTTTGTGGTTTTCTTCCTAAAATCATACATTTATTAGGGTGGAAGGGTCTTTGAAGATCCCTTTTTTTTTCCAGCCATGAGCAGGGACACCTTCCACTTGTGCTCCAAGCCCCATCCAACCTGGCCTTGGACAYTTCCAGGAGCAGCCACAGCTTCTCTGGGCACTCCCAGGAAAGGATTTCTCCCTAATATTTTATCCAAACCTACTCTCTGCCAATGTGAAGCCATTCCCTCTTTTCCTGTCATTTCCTGCTCTTGTCCAAAGTCTCTCTCCATCTTCCTTGCAGCTCCCTTCAGGTCGCAGTGAGTTCACCCTGCGACCTTCTCCTCTCCAGGCTGGACAGTCCCAGTTCTCCAGCCTTCCCTCAGAGCTGCTCCATCCCCTCTGCTCATCCTGGAGCCTCCTCTGGACTCATCCATGACTCTGGAGTCAAGGTATTCCAACACCTCCAAAGTGCTAAACCACACCCACCTTTCTCTGGGGAAGATTTTGGTGCTTTGGTGCACAAATCCAYCCCTCCACTCGGGCTCTTTACACACCCAAATATCCCAACCACACCCACATTCCTCCAGAGAGCTGCAACAACTTGTTCACCTGTCCCAGACTCCTCCCCTCCTCCTGGACAGGTGAACTGCTGCTGTGGGATCCTCATTCCCAGCCCAGGATCTTTGCCATCCATCCTGAATCCTGTTCCTGCCTCACATTTCCCAGCTATCTCTCACYCATCCATTTTCATCCATCCATGGCTTTTCCAGGGACTTTCCTCCCTCAGCTGTTTTAATCTAATCTTTCCTGCTGGCTCTGCTTTCAGCCCTCATTTATCACACAACCACATGGCAGCTTTACCTGAGTTCTGGGAAGTATTAAAATTTTCTCTTTATTGTTTTAAAAATCTATCATGAACCTCTTGACTCCGCTGCATTGTGCARAGAAAAATAATTATAAAAATACCCGCTCTCTTTAATACCAATAATTTGTCATCCACTGAGAATATTTTCCTAGGTATAATGGTAGTTTAACTCATTAACTTTATGCTAAGTACAGCAATTTTGCTGTCTCCTACCCAAATATTTCTGATATTAATGACACAGCTTAGATCAAGTGATTTAAGTAGTTGTACATCCAGTGTGCTTATGCAATGATAATTAATTACCTCCACGATTGAACTCCAATCTTTCACTYCCAGTTATGCTCTCATCTATCTGATGATCACCCTGCAAGGGCTCTTGCTCAGCTCCATAATCCAGTTTGACATTAAACCACCACGGACTGGGAGGGAGGAGGAAGGGGTTGTGTGCCTGTGGTGCCTTTTGGGGCTCCCTAAAAACAGATAAAATAAGATAAAATTAGATAAGAAAATAAAATAAGAGAAGAAAATTTATTTATTGAAGGGCCTCCAGGTACATTTAGGGCAGACAAAGCCCCCAGGGGCTGCACCCAAAATGGACCCTGGGTTTTCACACTTGGATCAGTTTGGTCCATTTGCACTTGGGGGTTCATCTCCCAATTACAGCTCCAGATAATGAACTCATTACCTGTCTCCTATAACTCTCCCACAACAATATAATTCCCAACAAAATAAAAAACCAGGACAACTGCACTGATGCTCAGAAGTTATTCCAGACTCTTGACTCAGTGGATTCTTTTTGCAAACAAGCCCATTTTGCATACGAATTAAACTTTTAAAAGCACTGATAACTGCAGATGATGAGCACTAATCTTGGTCCTCAGCATCCGTGGAAGTCTCTCCCTCCTGCCTGAGCACCACATGTTCAGAATAAATCCAGTTTTTCCATCTTTTATTGGCATAGGTGGGGATTATTCCGTTTATTCAAGCCAATTATCTCAGCGTGATTCATCATCATGGTGCTCCAAAATAAAAGCAATCACGCTAGATTGGTGCAATTAAAAAGGTATTTTTATTTTTGGAGGAAAAAAAAAAATTACCTGTTGAACTGGGAACTTTTCTCCAAACAACATCAGGGTACTTGTTGAACTTGTGCAAAACATTTTTGTCCTCTTCCTGATGCTCAARTGCAGAGCTCTGAGCTTTCCCTTGGTTGAATATCTGTAAAAATAAAGCTCTGGTTTGTAGATTGAGCTAAAATAAAATYTTATTGGCCCATTTTAATGACTAAAAATCTGCCAGTTTTGCAGGGAAGGCACTGAGGGAATCAGGAGCAGGGATCCAGAAACCTCTCCAGGGAAGGACAAGGGAAAAGCTTTCATTCCAGGAGGTTTTCCTCTCTCACTCAATATTTAGGTTTGAGGCATTCCACAAAGTCTGTGCCTCTCAAGTACCTCAGGCAGTGGGGAAAGAGAGAGGGAAATGTGGCTGGGAAATTGGGATAAATACCGGGAAATTGGGATGAAAAGGAGGCTGCATCCTCCAAAAATTGCAGAGAAAATCGGAGAGACCCCAGGGGAAATGTCCCACGGCCTCTCCCTTTATTCGAATAAATAAAAAGACTCCTCAGTCTCCTTTTTGGACATAAAACCTCTGGCATTTGAGGATTAATTTCCCTAACACCATCCTAAACCTCCCAGAAGAGTTCTGAGCCATTCCCAGCAGCCCATCACCGGATCCCAGGGGGAAGAGCTCACTCGGGGTGTTTTTGTTCCCATCGTGGGTCAGCAGCTCTGCATTCCTCACCTTTGCGAGGGCAGACAAAGGCCACAAACCTCGGGGCTGCAAACAGAACAAGCAAATTCACTGCCTCGCTTCCCCTTTGATTCGCAGGGAAAGCAATTTGTGGAGGCAGCGGGCAGAAGGAAATGCGAGAGAGGAGCTGGGCCAGGCTGGAGCGGGAGCCTCTGACTGCAGAGCAGAGCAGAAATCCAGCAAACCCCACAAATTCCTGCCTGCCAAACCATGGGATTCAACCAGGGACTGATGTTCTGCCCACAGGGAGACGAGGCTGTGGCTGCATCACCCAGAAATACCTGAAACGTTCAGAAAGCTGAATTTTAAATATTTTAAATATTTTTTTAAGTGTGGCCCCACCTTTGATGGCAGCGGAATCAGAGACATCATCGCTCCCGCAGCTGATTCACCCCGTTCTTCACAAGTSCYGAGTTCTGGCAGGGCTGGAGGAACGTTCAGAAGGGGATGAAAGCCCAGGTTTCCCGGCTGCTGGATGGGCAGCAGGATGCTCTGGGATGTGCCCAAGCAGCTCCAATAACGCCCCATTTGCAAGGCTTTAGGGGCGGGTTGAGAGGGGCTGGGTTTGGGGTTGGAATGATCCTAAAAACCCCCCTGGAGCCCCAACCTCAGATCCTCATCCTGACCTCCAGGTCGAAATTCAGCAGAGAAGCTGCTGAAGTGATCAGGAGGTGTTTGCCTGGCAGCCAAACCCTGCAAACCCCAAAACTTCCTTCTCACCTGTTCCTCCCTGGGACGTGTGGAGATCCCTCGCTGTGGTTTTGGGGATGCTCACCGAGGCATCCTCAGTCCARGTGAATTCCATCAATCCCTAAAAATTGGTTCTTTTTGCAAACTTTCATGTAATTACTTTGATATCGTGCATTATCCCATCTCACACCATAATAAGAATTTTAGCTTTTATACSCTCTGCCTCTGTCCTTGTGGTGACTGAAATAATGTCACCAAAACAACGTGAAAAAAGAGAAACGCACTCCAAAAATCTTACAGCAAGGAAAAGTGTCTGAGAACATCTCAAACCTCCCCTCACAGTTTTGTTGTTTTTGCTTTTACAGTGATTTGAATAGAAATAGAATAGAAGAATATTGGGTGATTTTAAATCAGTTTTTAATGGCACGAGGCAGAGGACAGACACACGTGCGAATAATTTAATTTTTATTTTATTTTTACAGCTTTTTTGCCTTTCATTTTTAGCTGCCACTGATATCAGCACAGGTTTCATAACTTGTATTTAAGCATTAAATAAATACATTTTAGATTTATATTTATATAGTGAATATACTTAAATATCCAGAGTATATTTAAATAYATATTTAAATAGTCTTTAAATAYRCTTCTATTTATTAGTGACAGAGTTAATAATAATAAATCCAGTTTCACATTTTTAATGAGGTTCCAGAAATCACATCTCTGTGACTTTAGCACAGGAAGGACAGGGATAACTTCCCAATTTTYCAGTGGCTGCAAAGATGGTTTGCAATAATTATTGATTGCATTAATTGATTTTTTTATTGATTGGTTCCAGAACTGAACCAGTGGCTGTTTGACCAATATCCTTTGGAATTTGGTCTGGATCCCTGAAATCTTCTCAGGAAATTCGTCCCTGTTCCAGGAGAATTCCATTTCAAATCCTGCTTTTAATTGCCTGGATCTCATTTGAAATCAACCCCTTCTCTTCCCCCTTCCGTGTTTCTAATATTGCTGCAGAAGGATCAGGACAATTTCAAATAATTATCTTTTAATTAAGGCTGATTTGCAGTGGAAGTCGAGCGCAGCCTCTTAACAACTTCCACATCCCTCCCCAAATAAATTCCCTGTGATCACCTGGAGCAGCAAAATCCAGACTTTGGGGTCATCTCTGGTGAGTTCTTTACAAAAGGAGTAAAGAAAGAGTAAAGAGCTCATTTCTGAGTCACAGAAATCAGGAAAATCAGGACAGACAGCAAAATAAACACCCCAAAAGTAGAATTTACCMCAGACTAAAACTGCTGTTTTAAATCTATTTTATCATTTTTGGGTGGGAAATMACAGCATTTTACAGGATGACAAAACACAGTCACACAAATACCTCAGTTCCCTCTGTAAATTCCATTTAAGGGGGCTGGTTATGGTTTGATTTCCAGCAGTTATTCCAAGGATTTACCTGTTCAATACCTTCTTTTTTAATATTTTTTCAGCTCTTGGGGCCTAAATCTCAGCAAAGTTCCTCACTGAAGCAGAGCTGGGAAAAAGAGGGGGAGATTCCCCCAAAAAAGTGGATTCTGGGATAATGAGTGGCTCCAAAGAAACACCAGCACTGCCAGRTTTTCTGGAGATCCCTCTGAAAATTCAGGAAATCCTCCTGGAAATTCTTTTCCCACCTCCCGTGGGTGCCCCAAGTCTCCAATCCCAGCAGCTGTTCCCCAAAAGAATCAGGATTTGCAGCCCCAAATCCCATTGCTCTGCTCCCTTGAAGKGTTTTGGAGGAAGGATCCCAAAGATCCTTTATAAAGATCCCATTTTTACCTTTCTAAGTTCCTTGGATATTTCTCCATTCATTTCATGGATGCAGAGGTTCACTGGGAATGAAAATTAAACATCTTAATTAGCCCCACAACCCACTAATCACTTGATTTTCTGCATTTCCTGAAGCCAAAAGTCATTTCATTTCAATTTTTGGGGGGTATTTGTGCCCAGCAGGACATGAGCTTGGGTTAGAACATAGAATTCCACAGGAAAAACACGGATTTTCCTGGAACAACTTTTTGTTTGGAACACAACTGTGGAATATCCTGAATTATGGGAGTGCTTTAGCACCCAGAAGGAGGAAAATTCCTGTTGCTCCCGGGCCAAAATTGCCTGTAACCCAGAGATTTTTGCAGTTTTGAGGGACATGGCATCATTCCTGAAGGGAATATCCCTTGGGATGGTGTCTGGAACAGAGACATTTAATGCAAGAAAATGAAACAGCTCTTACCAGAAACATCCTCCTGCAGAGTCTTCTTCCAGAATTCCCTCTGGATCTGCACCTGGAGGAGATGGGTTGAATATTTACACTTTAAATTTCAGCCAGCTGCAGAGGAATGATGGATTCCAGGGAAATTTTTCATGGAATATTTCACTAATTCAGAGTTTCTGCTCCAGCCTCTGGAATCTCAGGTGTCCATCAACCACTTGTGGCCTCCTTTCCCATCATCACTGGGGTTTTCTATTCTTTTTTAATCTCAATTCTACAGGCTTGAATTATTAATTATAATGGTATTTGTTTATTTATTTGTGATTTAATAAATATTAAATATTTGTATATGAATATTCCAGCAATTTCTGCCTGGATCCAGAAGGGTTCCCAGACATTCCAGAGCTCTCTCAGCCTGGAGATCACCCCCAGGTTCTGCTGCCCAGGATTCTGATGGAGCTCACAAATAAATAACAAATAAATAAATAAKAATTAATAATATTATTTATTATTAATTTGAATTTTTCTCCTTCAAATGCACCAGGAAGTACCTACAGAGCAGGATTTACAATCCCAGCCCAAGAGAAGTTTGGGAAAGGGTTGGAATTTGATGATCTTGAAGGTCCCTTCCAACCCAAACCATCCCAGGATCCAAAGATTCTCCCCAGTCCCACCAAAGTCAGGGTTTTCCCTGAGTTCCCAGCCCTGCTGGAATTTCCTGGGGGTGGGAAGGATTTTCCATGCCCTGAACATTCCCAAATTCCAGCTGAGGGATGAGCACAGCTCAGCTCTTCCCTTTCACCCCCATCCTGCAGCTTCCTTCCTTTCCCCACTAAAACAACCCAAAAAAAAATCTCATTATCCTGCAATTCCCAACCTCTGGATTTCCTTCCCCTCTTTATTCCAACTCCCCCTTGCTAAAACCCACAAATCCAGAGCAAACACCCCAAATTTCCTGTGGGATGATGTTGGGGTCTCTGAACCTTCAGCTCCACCCCTCGGATCAGATCTGGCTCCTTTTCCAGGCTGAAACCCAAAAACCCTCCCAGCCCAGGAGCCTGAACAGGGAGATCGTTTTGCTTCACCTCCAGGAACACTTGAAATTATTCCCAAACTCTTCCTGCAGTCCTTGCCAAGGGAGGAAACCATCCAAAAATCAACGTTTTTAGCTTCTGGCACAAAATTCAAACATTTCTCTAATTCTCTCTTCCCTTCTCCTGCCCTCCAGACCCACAAACACCCAACCCATTTGTGGGAATTTAAATGAGGATTTCCCTTTTAGCTCATCCTCYGTGTAACAACCAAAGTTAACACTTCCCAATTTGCCAAGAATTTAGGGTCAATTATTTTAAATTAGAGATAAATTTATATCACAATGTTCCTTTCAACTCATCTTTGATTTAACAAGATAAGTTCCCTTTCCAATCTGTGGAGAAGTTGCCTTTAATTATCTGAAATTAGAATATAAAATTCTTTTACCTTCCCATATTCCATCTCATGGTTTTTTTGGTTTTTTTTTTTTGTGGCTGGAATGAGGGATTTATTTCCACCCTTCAGCTCCAAAGAGAGATGTTATGAACCACGGGCTGGGAATCAGTGTCAAAATGTTTCAGCTATTTTTATGCTAAACATCATCTCTATGGAAACACCACAGTTTGAACTTCATGAGAATTTTCAGGGATTTTTTCCTGCAGTAGAGTCCAGGCTGGGTTTAATGGGGAAAAAAAATTAAGATTTTAGGTGTCTGTGCTGACAGAGAAAATATTTAAATATAATTCTTTATGATTTTAACCACACCCACACAAGTCATTCCCATCACAGCACTAAAAAATTATGGCAAAATGGACAAAACACATTGAAATTCCCTTAAAATTAAAATATCAGCCTTTTCATCTTAAAATAGATCTTAATGGACAAGGACTCACCTATTTAACCTGGGCAAGTCTGGGAATCCTCAAAACCTCATCCCCTCCTGCCACATTTCCAGGCCTCCTGTAATTTTGTGTCCCTTAGAAGTTCTTAATATTGTTACTAATAAAAAAGTTTTTGCCAAGTTCCTTGCACAAAATATTTCAGGAGCAAACAGAGTTTAGGAAAAGCTTTGTCCTTCCCAGTAAAGGTTTTGGGGTTTTTTAAATGTTTTGTCTGTTTGTTTGGTTTGTTGTTGTCATTGTTTTTTATGGGGGTTTTTGGTTTGTTTGTTTTTTGTTT
>CADDXX010000314.1:199655-210699 GCA_902810485.1 Alauda arvensis | reverse complement strand
CCCTTGGTGTGCACACCCTGTCTGGAGCATGACTAATCTCAGGATGCATCCTGCCTTCTCTCCATTCCAAAAAAACCCCAGCAGATTAACTGGAGCTGCCATTAATAAAAGCCAGATTGTCACCTTAAAACTCAGTTAAAAATGAAATAAAACACGGAGGCTGCTGAAGGCTGTTCCTGTTGGCTGCCCAGCCCTTCAGGATTAATGTTTCTCTAAACTTGAGGCCTTCATTCTACCACAATTCTGTTTTTTTTTTAACATTATCCTCATTGGTAGGCAAAGAAAAACATCATCCAGACCTTCCTGAAGACTTTATAAAAACTACTTAAATAATTATAATAATGYTTAGTTAAAAAAAGAAAAAAAAAGGATAATTTTTAAAGGGTGTGGGCTTAAATCTTTCTTTTCTGATTGGAAAGTTTAAGGCCAGGTTGGATGATCTGGGATCATGGAAATTATTTGGGATAGTGGAAAATGTCCCTGCCCATGGCAGGGGGTGAATTTAAGATCCCTCCCCACCCAAACCTGTGATTCCATGAACCACTGACAGTTTTGCTTTCCTTCCAAGGTTGAGAATTCCACTAAAACCCAATTTACAAATTACTGGAATTACYGAAGTTTCCTGGGAATCACTGAAACTCTCCAAGTCACGATTCCAAATTAAAAAGCAGATCAAAGAAATCCTTAAATTAAATCTCCTTTGATTKGGGATCAAATCCCTCARTCTGCTGAATCCCTTTGGARCCTTYCAGGCCCAGATCCACCCCTGGCCAGGATTTTAGAAGGGAAATAATCCCTAGAAATCCTCCAGGAAAACCAAYAATYCCAYGGCTGCTCCTTTTGCTGCCYGGATCCYTCATTCTCCATGATTCCTGAGAAGGGACAGGAATTTCCAGGAGTCCCTCAGGGCACRACGGGAGAGGCTGGAGGAGCAGCAGCAGGTCCTGGAAGAGCAATAAATGAGAGAACAGAGAAGTCTCAGCTCTGCCTGGGAGGGGGATCAGCCACCCCAGCAGGTTCCCCTGCAAACACCGCAGTTTAGTTGCCAAGCAACCCCCTCATCCTCCAAAATTCCTGTTCAAGRAGCAATAAAATCACTTCTTCAAAGGSACTGGAAAACAAAAACAAGTGGTGGCTCTGCCACCCTGATTTGCTTGAGTGAAAGGGAGGGAGAGGCAGGATCTGAGCTCCCATCCAAATAAAAAATCACATTATGGAACTGGAGATGCCAAACACAAAATTTCCTCCTCACACAAACAGRGAAGAGCAGGGCTGCAGGGATTCCATGTGCCAAAAGCCTCTCTGGAAAGGGGAAAAGCTCCCAGAGCAGCCTCAGGAGGAGCCAGCTCCACCCTGGTGAGCTCCAAAGCTTCATTTCACCCCTGACTGCGGRGCAGAAATCCCAGGGAATGTTGGCAAAGTGATCAAAGCTGGGTGATGACAGTCCAACATCCACAGAGGTGTTTGTGACCCCAGAGTGGGAAGGGACATTAAAATCCACCCAGAGCCACCCCTGCCATGGCAGGGACACCTCCCACTGTCCCAGGGGCTCCCAGCCCTGCCCAGCCTGGCCTTGGGCACTGCCAGGGATCCAGGGGCATTCTCTGGGAATTCCATCCCAGCCCCTCCCCACCCTCACAGCCAGGAATTCCTTCCCAAATTCCCACCCATCCCTAATTTCTGTTAGTTTGGAGCCCTTCCCCCTTGTCCTGTCCCTCCATCCCATCTCCCCAGCTCCATCAGGCCAGGAACTCCCCTTCTCCAGGTTTGGAGCACCCTGGGGTGGTGGGAGGTGTCCCTGCCCATGGCAGGGGGTGGATTGGGATGGATTTTAATGCCCCTTCCAACCCAAACCAATCCATGCAAGAACCCCAAGCAATTAATCCTCCTCAAGCTTTTAAYGAGCATTTTTTTTTCTATAGGAAAAACTCAATTTTTGCTGTTTCCATCCACGTCCTTGACCCTCCCAGCTCATCCCTCTGCAGTGGCAACGGGAATTCCCATGTGGAGAATTAATTTGGCTTTAACCTGGATTTGCTGGAGGGCAGAAGTTCCCTCTCTGGTGCTGCCTGTCACCGTGTGCTGAGAGCCAGACAAGGATCAGGAAGGRTTTTGGAAACCCCAGATGTGTCCAGCACGTGGGACCACGTGGCACAATCAGATTTCTTATCAGCTCCTTGCTCCACATTGACAATTATCCCTGGAAAACATGGAGCAAAGCATATGTCAGGCAAAGAAATAGGGAATAAAAATTAAAATTAAATTAACAATAATAATAATAATAGTAATAATTCTACATGATACACATTTCAAGAAAGCCATGAAGAAAATAGGCCAAGATTTTTTCCACACAACACAAATTATGAAAATAAAGTCCCCCTCCACAACTCCAGACAATTATCCCCGGAAAACATGGAGAAAAGCATATGTCAGGCAAAGAAATAGGGAATAAAATAAAATTAACAATAATAATAATAGCAATAATCCCACATGATTTCAAGAAAGCCATGAAGAAAACAGGCCAAGAATTTTTCCAGACAGCACAAATTATGAAAATAAAGTCCCCCTCCACAACTCCGTGGGATGTCAGCAAAACATTCTTGGTTATTTTATTTATTTGTTCTGATTGCTGAGATTCAGGGCTTTAAAAAAAGACTTAACAATAAAAGTTTGGGTGCAACCTCTCCATAGCAAAAATAAGATTTTGAGGAAATGGATAAATCTTTACCCAATGCTACATTAGGGACAAACAAACAGCAAAACCTAATAAAAGCAAATAATGTAAAAATCAATGGAAATTCGGTGCCYGGTTGAAAAATCTGCTTTTATTTCTTATCTAAAAAAGGTCAGTTAAAATCTCCCAGCATTTAGAAACACGTGAGGGGCTGAAAACAGAGAAAGGGGGAGCACACTGCAGACTTGGGGAGGTTTTCAGGGAAAAATAACAAGAATTCTGCTTTTATTGTCACAATTTGCACCTGTCTGTGGCACCGATTTCATAACTGATCTGTGCACACAGAGGAATTATTGAAATCCTGGGACAGGGATCACAAAACACACACAGTTATTCAAATCCTGGGATAGGGATTCAAAAGGCCCAAAATGACAAATTTAAAATACCCAAAACAACCAACAACCCCATTTACCACAGCACTGAAATTSTCTAAGTCACGATTCCAAATTAAAAAGCAGATGAAAGAAATGATTAAATTAAATCTCCTTTAATTTGGGATCAAATTCCTCAATCTGCTGAATSCCTTTGGAGCCTTTCAGGCCCAGATCCACCCTTGGCCAGGATTTTAGAAGGGCAATAATCCCTAGAAATCCTCCAGGAAAACCAACAATCCCMTGGCTGCTCCTTCTGCTGTCTGGATCCCTCATTCCCCACGATCTCATCCAATGTTTATCCTGACATCACCTGGTGAAATGCAACTTCAGCAAGGCCTGAACCAATTTAAATGTCAATTCTTTTGATTTAGAGCATGAGAAATCAGAATCACCACATCCTCTCCACCTCAGAGCCACATTTGAAGCCAAAAATACAATTTTATTTTTTGTGTCCTCAGGTTTTCCTTGCCATCCAAAGGAGRTGGAGGGCAGGAAAGCCCTGAAATCTGGATTTCTGGATTATTTGCTGACCTACGTGAGGCAGTAGCTCTGTGGCAAAGGGATTTGTGGCTGCCAGAGCTCAGCAAAGGCATCCAAAGACAATAAAATAAAAAGGGTAAATAATAAAAATTTGCAGGTAAAATAAGGCCAGACCTAAGAGGGGTTGGGAAATTAATATGGGAAAAAATGTTCACCTGCACCCAGTGCTGTGGTGAGGCTGAATTGTACTTTGTGTAAATAGAAATAATAATAAATCTTTGGTTTTCTTTCAAAATCATGGGATTTATTCTGGAAAAGAAGGAAAAGTGCCTGAAAAACATTTAAAAAACCCCCCAAAGCCCCCTCAATCAAAGGGGTTTTGAGCTACAAATTCCCTACAACAGTTTTCCCATCAAACTCTTCCTGGAGTTGGGTGTCTCTAAGAAATAGATGTGGTGCAGTTCAGCACTGTTAATTATTTTTGTTAATGATTTATCTGGGGTCTGTGTCTGCTCCCAGTGATCCAGGTGAGGTTTATCCACAGGTTCCACCAGCTGGGGCTGGGATTGAGGCTGGGAACGGGGAGAGGAGAGGCATGAGGGGAGGGAAAAGGGGAAAAAAAGGGGGGAAAGGGGGAAAAAAAGGGATAATATAAATATTAAGTAAGGGAAAGCAGAAATTGGGATTTATTACAGCTTTTCCAGCACCTGCAGCTCCACTTCCACCTGTCCAAGGAATTCCCAATCCCATAAAGAGACCTGCCCTAGCCCCACTCAGAGCAAACACCTGGACAACCCCAGGGATGTGCAGGAATAAATCTCCTCAAGGACTCAGAACATCCAGAGTTTTCCACAGGAGGGAAAAGCAGGAGTTTCTGATAAAAAAAGGGATGATTTATCCACGAGCAATATTTAAAAATTAGCAATAAGAGCAATTTTAGGATGTCACTGACCTAAATAATTTCAGGGGAAGTTCAGGGCGTGAAAGGAAAATGAAGATTTACAACCTCACTCCCATTTCTGSTTTAACTCTGTTTTCATTCCAGGGTTAAATTCGAGTTAAAACCTGTGGTTACATCAAGAGCTCCTTTTCCAGGGATGCCAGGAATGTCCATTCCTGGGGAAAAGGGAAAGGGATGGAGCCAGGAGGCACCGACTGGGATTTCTGAGAGCTGCACCAAGAGCAGGAGAGGGAACAAACTCATCTGTGAGGCAGAAGTGCCACCTTGTGATTGAACCCCGCACTTCAGCAGGGGGCTGGGGACACAAAATTCCGATTATAAAATTATCTCTCCCCACCCCAAAACACCTTCAACCTGCGGGAGAAAAAAGATTGGAAGGAAATCAGCTGAAAATGCACGGATTTTCAGGAGTGGGTGGCACAAGCTCACAAATCAAACTAAAAACCCTCAAGCATTTCTGGATTCCTGTGTTTAATCCAACTCCTAAATGAGAATTAAATTTCCTACTTCCCTTTCCTATAATTCATCAAAAAAACCCAATAATTATCAGATATAAAAAAATCACATCTTCAAGAAAATTGCTTTCCTTAAATAATTTCTGTGTTTTTCCACAACAAAAATTCCAGCTCAGGAGTGGACATGTGGGCATTTTGGAGCAGGGTATGGAGTGGAATGTGTGGACATCTCTGTTCAGGGATTCAGGACAATGATAAAAGATATATTTTGRTATTTGGAAACAATAAAATCATGGAATGGYTTGGGATTGAAGAAATCTTAAAGCCCATCKAATTCCARCCCATTCCATGGGCAGGGACMCCTTATTAAAACATAAATRAGTTATTTAAAYGTAAATTATTAAAATTAAAACATAAATTCCACTGGACCAGGGTGCTCCMAGCTCCAGCCAGCCTGGCCTTGGACACTCCCAGGGATGGAAAAAATCTCATTTTAATTCAACAACGACATCCTGAAACCCAAAAAGTCCATTTAAGTACCAAACATGATATAATTAACCAGGGTACAGATGGGAAAATATCAATCCTTTCCTCACCCCACTCATCCACAATCATTTCCCTTAATCCCTGGACTAAACCAGGTTTTAATTCAGGTGCTGCTGGTCAGAACAACACCCACCAAAAACATTTCCATGTGGGTTTCAGAGCTGAACAGCTCTGGGTCAAAAAAATGCTGAGAGTGAAGACAATGATCCCAAAAAACCCAGTGATCCAAGTGGAAAGGAGCTTCCCAAAAAAATCAAGAGGGGGCAGTTTGCATTTGCTGCTRAGGGAGGAGCTCGTGGCTGTGGAAACTCTGCCACACAATGACCGGGGGATTTTGGCAGAGGATGAGAAGCCTCTTCCCCCCATCCTGCAGAAAAAAACAGAATTTAATCAGCAAAACACTCCCCAAAAAATAACCTGCTGTGAGTTGGGCCTGGCCTGGATTTCTGAGAGCAGCTGCTGCCCCACGAGGTTCAATTCTGAACAGAAAAAATAACAAAAAAATTGGAAAAATACAATTTTTTAAATTTTTTTGTACCTGCGCAAGTTGAGGCCACTTCGGAACTCCGTGGTTAAAAGGTAAAAAAGGAGCAGCCCACGAGGAAGGAGCTGCTAATTTGACAGGGAGCAGTGGGATCCAGGCAGCCCCAGAGCTGCAGCCCCTCCTAAGCTGGGCTTAAAGATAAATCAGCAACTCTTCTTAACCTGCAGTATTTATTTGCAAAGCTTGCTGGGGTGTAAAATGGATAAAGCTGAAGCTCCCATAAAACTTGTGAGTTGAACAAATGGAAAATCAGGAAAATAACTGGCTATAAATATGCCACATGGATTTTTCCTCTCTTTTTGGAAGATTTTTATGAGCTTGGATGAGCGCTCGACAGATAAAACTGAGAAATATTCCCCTCTGTCCATCATTTGGGTGCTGCAGTCACCACTTCAGCAGCTCCAATATTAAACCCCAATATTAAATATTAGGGAAATTCCCTCAGAGATCCATCCCAACCAGCTTGGAGAGTGGCAAACTGGGGAAACTGGTGGAGATGGAAACCCTGGARGATGATGGAATTACAGAAAGGATTGGATTAAAGCTCACCTCATTCCAACTGCTCAACATTTCCTTGTCAATCCATAGAAATCTCTGCAAGAGTGGCCAGGAAAAGGGTTGGAATATCAGTGTTTCCACTAAAAAGAGGGAAAATAGGAATAAAAATCAGCAAGAGCTTAAAAAATCTGTCAAATAATTTCATTTCATAGAGGTTTTACCCTTTTTTTCATGGTCAATTAAATATTTTCACCCTCTAAAGTTGCAGCTCCCTTTATTCCAACACGAGGGGTTGTTTTTTCCTTGCTTTTCCCACTTTGATTGTCTTTTTTGGCTCAGAAAATTAAATTTCATGGAGCTGGTCCTTATAGATTGAATGCTTTGTGCTAAACAAATGGTTCTACTATTTGCTGGTGCTTTCAATAAATTAGGATTTGATGCTCAAGCCAATATTGAGCTGACACAAATTAGATTTACCAGGCAAATTTTTTCCCCCCAAATATCATCTCATCGAACCAGGGCTRTATTTTGCACCTGTCAGAAAAATGTTTATTGCTTTATTTCATTAGCATGGCCTGTCAAGCCTTAATTTTAAATTGCCTGGCAGAACAGAAAAGACATTTTTGCTAAGAGAGAACTCACTTTTCACAGTAAGAAACATCAGTTAATATGGAATGAAGCACTGCTGGGTCTGCAGGGTAAATTTATATTTTTTTTTCCGTTTTTAGTCACTTGGACCACAATTTTTTCCCAGTTATTTAAGTGGAAATAAGTTATTTAAGAGGAAACAAGGCCAAATTCCTCCTTCAAAATATTTGGCTTCCTTATTATTTCTCTTAAAATTCGCCCACACATGAACACCAATGTTCAAAATCAGGGCCCCTCAGCCCTATGGCATTATTATACAAAAATTTTAATGTAAAATTTAWTATGTAAATAATCTGCATTTTGGTTCCTGAACATCCCAATGTGCAAAACCACCTTCTCAAAAGCCACATTGCTGTTACTCACTGATGTTTGGGAAGTTTAACCAACCAACCAGCCAACAGTGGTGTCCATGGTTTAATAATGAGGAGTATGAAGGAATTATTCACCTTAAAGCCTTCAACCACAGCCAGTTCCAGGCTGTGCCACCCTGCTGCTCTTCACAGGTTTTTATTTTCCTCGCTAAACCCAAGATTTTCACGTGATCTGCACTCAGGGAGACAAGGACAGGAAAGAAAAGGACATTGTGGCAAACCAGAGTGTGTCTCTGGGTCTCCTGGATGGGCAGGAGCCTGGACAGGGGGTGGATCCTCCCTGGCCTGTGCCACAAACAGTGCTGGCTTTTGGTCTCAGCCCATGGGAAAAGCACTGCCAGGGCTGTGTGAGGGTTTGGAGGTCACAGGGGTTTGATTGGTGTGAGTTTTGTTATGTCACTGGGCGTGAAAATAGGGGTTTTGGGTTTTTTCTGTATAGAGATAACAGGGCACAAGATGGAGGCAGATCAGTGTGATAAGAGCACAGGTTTCTGTCTTCCTTTTCCTCTTCCTCTTTGCAAAGGGTGATGGGTTTTTAGGATTGGTGAAGGTAAAATTTCACTGCATGACATGGGTTTAGTTATTGGTGTTTAGAGAAAAACAATGTTAACATAATTTAGAGTATAAAAGCCCAGGCACTGTCATGGGTGGGGAGAGAAACCATTTTTCCAGCTGCTTGTGAACTTCATGCTGGACAGAAAGAACTTAGAGATGAGATTTGTAAAATAAACATCTGCAGTCCCCAACCCAGACGTTCTCGAATTCCTTCTTTCAAGCACGGGCTGGTGAGAAGAAAGATTTACACTGCTGGGGTTAAATCTCAGAAGAGAGAACTCCCACAGGATATTTACAGGGAGCACAGGTATTTCATCATTTTTCTGATCCCATTTTTTATATTTAAATTCTGACACTGAGCTCACCCTGCCGGGGTGGGGCTGGAGCATTCTGCTGCCGCGGCCTTGGCAGCAATGAGAGAACCCCGGGGTTTAATCTGGATCTGATCCCCCACCCCTCTCCTGGCAGTGTCCAGACTGACAGGAAAACAAGGTTCCAGCAGGATCTCCTGGCTGTTGGCTGGGTTTGCTCCAGTTCCCATCCAATTCCCATCCAATTCCCCGTCAGCGCCGTCAAACCGCGGCCGCCCGCGGCAGGAGCCGTCACCTCCTCCCCCAGTGCCACCATTTATCCCAAGACCTGTGACACTGAGATCATTTTACCTGCAGGAGCAAYGCCCTCCTGAATTTGTCACTTTGCTGTGGGTGCACCCGTGGCCAGGAGGTCAATGATGGAGCAGGGAAGCAGCAGGAAAAGCAAAGGAGTTTCCCTGCAGAGGGAGCAGAAGGTTCATTTCTGAGCCCCCTTCCTCGCAGCTCCGGGGACATAAAATCCCCAAGAGATTGCTTAATTTAATGTTCCAACACATGATCCCCTTGGAAAGGGCTCCCTGAGCTCGGATGAGACCTTCCCAGAAATTTAATTCCCTAATTCCATCAGGTGCTGCCGGGGTTTTGGGGGATGGATTTGGAGGGCACCTCTGTCTGAGGGCAATTTGAGAGAAGCRGAGCTGACACGGTGTCAATCCCTCGCCAGGCTGAGTGGCATCTCCCAGGAAAACAATTGAATTTAGGGATGCAGCCTGCTTGTTTTAATCTCCTCTCTCTCACCAGGCTAAAAACGCTCTTTTACATAAGCAGCAAATATATTCAATATCTGATGACGGGCGACGGAAAATTTGTCCTTCCCCAAGGAAAAATCAGTCCAGGCTTTTAGAAAATGAGGGCTGGAAGCTCAGCCATCCTCCCCAAATGAAAGGTCACACCAGCCCACTGCTATCCCAAATTTGATTTGCCTCCTTGATTTTATAAAAAAACCTTAACTTCACAAAAAAAAAAAATTGGGGTAGGGCACAGAGATTGCTCAGAGAGAGAAAACCTTCCACTTTCAGGTGCTTSCCACAGGAGGGGTGGGGTGTGCCAGGTTCTTTCCTGAGGAGCTCTGGAAATTGTGTAGTCAGAGCTTCAGGACACTTCCAGAGTAGGAATTAACTCCTAAAATTAGTTGATATAGAAAAAAAAAAATTAAATCTTTCTGCAGCTCCTGGGATTGACTGAAAGAACAAAGAGTCCTGTTAATTCTATATATAATGTATTTTWTATATATATATAAATGTGACTGACAGGAATAATCCAGGCCTATGGGGATAATCTATTCCTATGGGAATSATATATAGGAACACCCAATTTCCAAATTTCCTGATGTCCAAACAGCCTAAATACAATTATTTAATATCACAATCATGATGCACAACCACAGCTGAATGTCTTGTGCTGTAGTAAAAAACACCTACTTGAATTAATTAATTAGCTTTATAGAAGGTGCAAAAATATTAAATAAATSTCTTTTTTCTAGGCTGGGATGTTAYRTAAGGAACACAGCCTGACCTGAGTGAGATAAATTATAGATCCAGAGCAGATGACTGTGCATGCCATGAATTCCTTGGGTTTTGTGCTCTGTGGAGGTGATGGGTGTGATGCTCAGTGTTCAGACTGATGGGGCAGTTTGTGGCTCACCATTCCCACGTCAGGGCACGTGTTCAGGTGCAGAACTGGAACTCCCAGCAGAGAGGCCACACAACGTCCTTGAAGGACCTGCCAAGAAATTCAAGGTGTCACCACTTCACCATCTCTAGGAGTTGTTTCTGGTTTCAAATATCCCCTTGGCCCTACAAAATTCCTGAAGTTGTGATGATTATCTGCAGAAAACAAATAAAATGTTCCCTTGCAGAAGGTGTCTTTGGGAAGTTTCAGGAGGCTGAGGGCTCCAAGGTGTCCACACTGCTACAGGTACATGGAGGTGAAAGGCAAAAATCACAAAARTCACKGAAAAACAARCCCTGCCTACATTTTTTCCCACACAGCAGCTTTTGAGCTGAGTTTGGAAAGTTGGTAAAAGTAATTTCTTACTTGTTTTTCTCTCCCTTTTTAAGCAGCAAGGAGGCCAGGCCCATTTAAATTCTGCTTCTGGCTTGCAGCGTGTCTGAACACAGAGAGGTCATGGCTTGATGCTGCTACTTTGATGATGGAAGAGAATTTTATATTTGGCCTCCTCCAAGTTTTTCCTCCATCTTCTGGCTCTGCAAGTCGATGAGTTGATATTTCTAAGTGCACAAACACATGATTAGCATCGTTTTCTCCTCTCAGGGGCCTTTGATGTGCCAGAAATAAGGAGCATCACCCAAACTTCAGCACCCACTGCCTGACAAAACCCTTCCCACCTGGCTCAGACACCTGGAGGGCTCACAGGAGCGAGGAGGGGCTGCAGAGGGTGGTGAAAGGTCCCTGTCCACTTCTTCCACCTCCTTGGGAGGGAATGTTTCCAGCCCCTGGGGAGTTCTACAGCAGAGGGTTTAACTTCAGCCAAGCATTTAATTGAA
>CADDXX010000314.1:182239-196938 GCA_902810485.1 Alauda arvensis | reverse complement strand
AACTCCACACTGAAATCTCAGTGTCTCCCTCAATGTTGGGAGCCTGTCCCAAGGCCTCAGACCAAATGTGGTGCTCTATTTGAGAGTCAGCACCTTTGAAACACAGGAAAATTGAAATTTTCAGCACCCAGGGTTCCAACACTGCAGGAACGGGAACAGCACTGCCCTGGGCAGCTGWGCCAAYGTTTGGCACCACTTTTGCTGATGAAATCTCACTGATTTTTTCCCTCAGTCCCCTGATTAGAAGTTCACCCCTCTTCCTCACACTCTGTGCCTCAGCAGCCTCATCAAACCAAGCAATTTTTGTGTTTTCCTCTCCTGTTTAAAACCAGAAACCCAGCAAATATAAACGGCCCAAATAAAAATAAAAACCAAACCCATTCACAGCCTGCACTCAACCACACCCCAGGGAACTTGTAACTGCTTCTGAGCAGAGCTGGGTGAAATATCTGCGTGGATCATGTCAGGAGGAATYACCAGCACTTATTTCTGGCTGTGGCACCCAATCCGAACGTTTATTCACTTGGTGTCACAGCTTCACTTYTAATTTGCTCATCCTCCTGATTTTTTCTGCACATCCCACAGGCCCTGGGGGCTCTTTAAAAAGYCTCCAGCCCAATTCACAGGGAAACACCCTGGATAAATCCAGCAGTAAATAACCCCTGGCTGCTCCCCTCAGAGCCACAGCTGCGTTTATCCCACTCCCCAAATCCCAGGCTGCCTGTCCAATATCCCCATTTCCCCCTCATCACTCCCAGGGGCTGCATTCCCTTCTAATGAACTTTATTTCTGCACTATTTTTTGCACTAAAGTGGCTCAATTCGAAGGCAGGGTCATTTGTGCTTCGTCAGGATCTCAAAGAACACCAATTTAAATTAAAAAGAATAAAATAAAATCAGTTTTGCCAGCAAAGAACAGATGACAGATGTTCTTCAAAATTTTATCAGAGATTTCTCCTCTTTTTGAGCAGCTGAGAGAAGTTTTAACCAATAATTTCTGACCTCCAATTCCTTTTTAGCACAGGCAATCCAAAAACACGATGAAGGCAAAAGTCCTCACTTCTCCTCCCTTCTCAGACAACAGGATTGGGGGGTTTTTTATAGCAGGAAAAAATAAAATTAAAAATAAAAAAAAACCCTCGAACAAGACCAAAAATCTGGTGCCAGCTTATTAAATATTCACCCAGTGAATATGTGTCTAACTCAGTCTGGCAAGGTTGCTACTCTCTGCAGAGTTATTTTTGCATTAAACACACGCTCAGAAAATGGAGTTCAAGGGTTTCACAGGGGATTTATTGGCCTGAAGGTGCTGCCACCAAAATTCCATGGAATTTTCTCACCCACCCTCTCCAGAGGGGTTTTTCCTGACCTCTATCCCTCAGGAATGCAGCCTCTCTTTAGAGCAAGGCTTTTCCATTTTTGCAACAAATCTGCCCTTGGATTAAAGATTTTTTTTTARGATAAAAAGAGAAAATTGTATTTTAATGGATTTTTTCTTTCAACAGGATGTAAAAATAGTTACCTTGTGCATTAAGGGACTGTAAAAGCAGCTGCCAATATTTCATTTGCTTTCAGAACTTTCCTGCACACATGAGGACACATTCTGCAAGGCAAACTCCTTCCCAAGGCTGCAGTCCTCCAAAATTTTGGATTTAATCATAAATTACCTCAGATTAAATGGGTTTACAGCAGTTTATTTGCATTAATTATATTAATTTTATTTTCTGAGTCTTAGTTTTTTAATATACTGATATATGTATTGTATATAAACACAGATATATACAATTATATTGATGTACTGATGAGAAAGATGCAGACACTGTTTTCCTCAGATTATTCAAATTACCATTTCAAGATTTGCAAGAAATCACCCAAAAATTCAGCTCTTTTCTTTCCTAACCTCCATTAAACCCCACAAATCATTGCCACAGTAACTCCCAAACCTACTCACTTCAAATTGCTCTCCAATGCTCTGGATGTTGTGGGGTTTCACTGAAGACATGGAAAAGATGGATTTGCTTCCAAATCTAAGGAAAATCCTTTAAATTATAAAGGGAAATTGTCACTAAGTGCTTTTGGTACACCAAATCCTGAACCTAAGGAGGAAGGAAATTAAACATCCCCTTGTGACAGGRGTGTTTTATCCCCTGCAGCCCAGCCCTGAGATCAATCCAGCTGGAATTGGTGTTCCYTGGAGCCAAACCCTGCCTCACTGAGTCACCATGGACTCATTTGGGTGGGAAAAGCCCCCAACCATCACCGAGTCCAGGCCCCCACCAACCCCTGTCCCCAAGTGCCACATCCTGGGGGCTTCCCAGTCCCTCAGGGGATGGGGATTCCCCCACTGCCCTGCCTGGACAGCAGGAATTTTTCCTTCTATCCAATCCAATCCAGCCTGGGGCTGCTCCCTCCTGCTCAGGATCGAGGTGGGAGCACAGRAACTCCTCAGCTTGACCCAGAGCCCAGCCCCTCACCCATCCCAGGAACTCCTCCAAGCCCACACTCCCAGCTGCTGCACCCCCTGGAATCCCCATCCCAGCCAGAGCAGCCCRCTGAATCACACAGGCAGCAGAAAAAAGCACAATTTGTTGCTGCCACCCCGATTTTTCCAGTTCAGCTCATCCTGGCAGGTCYCACCAGCTGGGCCACACCAACCCCACAATCATTTCAAACTGCTTTGGTTTTTTTTTTCCTCCCCTTTTTTTGCTTTTCCTTGTGTAATTGCCAGGTATAAAACACAGCTCATCTGTGAAACCCCAGCACGGGGCTGCAGCTCCATTTATYCCCTCTATAAATAGCATTTCATGGAGTGCTCACCCCGGGATTTACACCACGTTAGCAATGAAAATGAAAGTGGTGTTTTGGAAACAGCATAAAAAACACATTTTTAATCATGAAACCTTGTAAACCTCGCCTGGAAGGGTGTCAGAGACTTCTCCTTGCAAAGGCATTGCAGGGATAAATGCTGCCCAAGCCAGGGGTCAGGGATGATTTGGGTTCAGAAAGTGGCTCTGCACACATTGAGCTGYCTCAGCATTTTAGGGATTGAAGTTAAAAATACAAAGCAATGAATTTTGAATGTGATTATTTCATAGAGGCTTCAGGGCATTGCTGGAAAAAAATAATTTGGGCAAGGCACAGGAGATTGATGGATGTAATTCTGGGATTTGGGAGGAGGTAAATCTGTGCATGTCAAAGGTGGGGATGGCCTGGCAGAACCTGTCTTGGCTGGGGTTTAATTTTGGGTCTTCCAGGACAAAAGTCATTCATTCATTCTGGGGATCAGCCCCAAATAAAYGGATGTTTCAGGAAAATATTGGAGTTTTGGCATTGTTTCCACTCTGATTTTTTTTTTTTTTTAATTTATCAATGTTTCATCAGCTTTCAGACAGAGGATTTCACACCTCTGATCTCTTCAGCAGAGGTTTGTCAATAACTAAAGGACCAAACTCATCCCTGCTCTCCCAGCACGGAAAAATACGAAGGAAATAAAAGGTCAAACATCTTCCCTGCTCCCCATTCTGCGCCACAGGAGGGAGGAGGCCACACCAGAGCTTCCATGAAAGCAGAAAAAGCTGAGAATGTCCACTTTTCCCATGATTTCCCTACTGATAAAACCCTCTCCCAGCRAGAATTTAGAAGTTCAGAAGGACAAAACACTGAAAATGGGAATGGATAACCAACAACCACAGGAACTTTATCCTCATAACTTTAACTAAAATCACCTCCTTCCAGATCAGCCCGGCTTCAAAGGGACAAAACCTCACTTGACCAAATCTGGTGATTTTAGTAGAAATTTTTATGCATATAGAGAGACAAATCAGATTTTGGAGGCAGGAAAAGGGAAAAAAGTCCTGCATTTTCCTTGAGCTTTTATGACTCTTTCCTGATTAAACAGCTCTGGAGCCCAGCAGGGTTGAACAGCGACCACACCCCTGGTTCAGAGGGAAAAACCCCCACTAAAAAATAAAAAAAAGCTGCTTGGAAGGAGGAGTTTGGCTCGCAGATATTTCCTGGAGTAGTTACAGAAAGGAGCCTGCTCGAGCATCCCAGGTCACCAGCAGACAATTGAGGCACAGATGCAGAGAGAACATCGAGCTTCGGGGGGGATAATCAGATTTATTTTTTTCAATAAGTAGAGCGTGTTATTTTCGAGTGGTTAACTGAGAATAACTCTTGCAGGAGTACAATATAACAGTAATTATTCCGAAATCAATGGCACGAAAGGGGCTCGTTTCAAATCACGTTATGATTGCYGGATTAAAGTGGTTATTATATCATAGGATAGCAATTACTCCACCTTAATAATTTGGGGGTTTCTGAGGGTGAAAGTGATAATACAAGCTACAGCAGGTGTCAAATTTTAGACGTGGCGGAATGAATATTCCAAAGGCCGGAAAGAAACAAACAGATTAGCATATAAAAACCGCAGGGATGGAGAGAAAAAAGAGCTAAAAATACCCAGCTACTTCACCCCTCTCGCCTGGAGCAGAAGCAGCTCGCTCATGACAAAAGGGCTCTGAGCACCCAGTTTAAATCACCAGGAGGGTGAAGGCTCCCATCGCCTTTCCCTGGAGAAAGGGAATGGTTTTTGGGATAATCGGATTTGTTGTCTGTGATCCCGGCGGGGCTGGAGCAGAGAATGGGACAGGCTGAGCTCCGGGAATTACAGGACATCCTAAAGAYACAGCCCGAGCTCCCAGATGTGCAGGACACCCTAAAGACACAGCCCATGCTCTGGTTCGGGGTTTTGTCAGCTCCAATTCACGGGATCTCCCTCCCTGGGGATATTCCCCAGCCCTTTGGAACAATCCTGGGGCTGAGCAGGGAGCTGGGAGTTTTTGGGATAATCAGATTTACAGGACATCCTAAAGACACAGCCCGTGCCTCCAGCATGGGTTTAGGGTTTTGTCAACTCCAATTCACGGGATCTCCTTCCCTGGGGATTTTCCCCAGCCCTCTGGAACAACCCTGGCGCTGAGCAGGGAGCTGGGACTGATGCCTTTAGTTTTRGCTTTGATGTTTTCCACATTCCAGGCTGTTTCGGGTGTAGTTTTAAGCCTCACATTAAGTGCTAGTAGGTAGTAGGGAGACAAAACAAATCCTTTCCTGCCGAAAACCAAGGACAACTTTCTGGCCCAGAAGCACAAACAATGATGGACTGGAGAGGGAAACAAGAAGGATGAGACTTCACAGCCTGGAGCTGGAATTGGACAGTTAAACCCAATATGCAAATAGACCCAAGGGGACAGGGGGTGTGGCCGGAGGATCGGGGGGAAGGGAATTTTGGAGGGGCCATCTGGTCTGGTTTTGAGTGTCCCAGGAGTATCCGGGAAGCCTTTCCATAAAAACCTGCTTTATTCTCTAGTTCTGTCCAGTCTCAGTTTCAGGTCAGCCTTCCCAAGGCACCAGGACCAGGGGGAAGAAACGCTCGGATCCGAGTGGAATGACAGGGAATTCTGTGGGATCTCAGGAGGTTCAGCAGGACCAGCTGCTGCTCTGGGCTCCCACAGGAGGAAGCCACCAGCGTCCCAACAATGTTCCAATATTCCAGAAGATCACAATTTTAAAAGTTGTCTGTTTGTGTTCCTATTTTTTCTCTCTCTCTCCGAGTTTTGCTGTTTTTAAAGCCATTACAGAATGGCTTTCAAATGTCATTGTTTCCTTTCCCTCTCTTGCCCCAATCCCTGATATTTGTGTTACTGATCCACAMCTCAGCTCAGCCTCACCCCCAAACACACCCTCATTCCTGGGGTTCCTGCTCCCTTAYCTCACTTCTTTTTAACCCTCCTTTTTTCCTTAAATACCACGTGCAAACTGCTTTTTAATCACKTTATAAGAGCAGCACTTTTTGAGATGTCACCCTAAATCCTGCTTGGAAGATTTGGAAAGAATRCAAAGGAGGGAACAACCCTCTTGAGAAGCTTTTCCAGTTCCTCTCTGTTCTTGTGGTAGCTTTTCCCTTATTCCCAGTTCCTAAAAGAAATTCCCAATTCCTAAAAGACATTCCCAGTTCCTAAAAGACCCAAAAAATGGGGTTTTTTTACTGATTCAAGATCCCATAAAGAAGAAATGGGGTTTTCCCCCCTATTTTCTTTAGAGGAAAGGTCCCATCAGTGTCCAGCAGCTGCAGAACTAAACACACCCCTGCCTGATTGGTGTTTAAAACCGAGTTCTCTTGGTGTTACAAACTAAATGGCAAGTCCAAATGAAGTSCACCTGATTCCTAAAGAGCAAATATTTGAGCCCTGCCAAGGAATGCAAAGTCCCTTTGGCAAGGGAAGCACTGAGGTTCAGCACAGGTAAATGTGCAGAGTTTAATAGAGTTAAGAGCGAGGAAAAAGGAAAGTCTCTTAAAAAGATCAGTTTGTATCGATTGTAAATGCACTAAATGTACTCCAAGACATGAATTTTTGCCCAGTCCTGTCAAAACAGGGACCCACAGAGGGAAAGCAGCCCTGGAAACACAATCAGGCAGTGATGAAAGGAGAGGGATTTCTGTCACTGCAAGATTGATCTCATTCTGGGAGGATTAGCAGTGACCAAATTATCACAGGCACTTCACAAAACCCAGCCCGTCACAGAGCTCTGGAGTGGAAGCCAAAAATACAAAAATAACACTTYTATCACCAACCTCTGCTCACCTCCCCCAGTCCCCTTCCCACAACTCCCATCAACCCAGGAAAGGCAAAATCTGGTGGGAAAGCATCCCAAGGTACAAAAGGGGAATCAGCACCCAGCTCCAGCACGAGGCTSATGCTGGGAGCTCCAGGATCTCCTGGCACAGGCTCGGATCCTGGGAATGCTGGGAGCCACTGGAGTGACTGAACTGGGCAGGACATCCCTCCTGCAGCAGCCACCAGACAGCAACATCACACAGGGGGAAATACAGCCTCAATCTCCTGCTCTGAGAAAGGTTTCTCCAGGAAAAAAACCCAAACAAACAAACCAAAACAAACAAAAAACCAAAACAAACAAAAAACCAAAACAAACAAAAAACCAAAACAAACAAACAAAAAACCAAAACAAACAAACAAACAACCAAAACAAACAAACAAACAACCAAAACAAACAAACCCTACAAAGAAATCCACAAAAAACCCCAAAAAACCCAAACAAACAAACAAACAAACAAACAAAAAACAACCCAAAACTATCAAAATCCAAAGCAAACTCCTTACCTTGACAGCAGCAGTTGTCCCATTTCCAGGAAAAGTGCTCCCTAATCCATGGATTTCACCCCCCCAATGAACAACTCTGCYCCATCCTTCCCTCCTCCCTCCCTTTGTTCTCTGCTCAATCCCCTCCCCACAGCAGCCCCCTCCCTGGGGGCAGCAGCTGTCCCTGCTCAGATCCCCACAGCTGGGGGGGATAACACTGGGAATTCCTACAGGTTTGGGGAATTCCTACAGGTTTTGGGAATTCCTACAGATTTTTGGGAATTGCAGGCACCCCCAGCCCCTCCTGGCACCCTGCAGGGTGTATTCCAGAAGAAATGCTCGGATCTGTGGGATCTCAGGAGGTTCAGCAGGACCAGGGTTCCCACAGGAGGAAGCCACCAGTGTCCCAACCATGTTCCAATATTCCAGCAGATCACAGTTTAAACATTTGTCTGTTTGTGTTCCTATTTTTTCCCCTCTCTCTGAGTTTTGCTGTATTACAGAATGGCTTTCAAATGTCATTGTTTCCTTTCCCTCTCTTGCCCCAATCCCTGATATTTGTGTCACACCCAACACTTTGTCCTCAGTGGGAAATCCCTCTCCTTCACTGAGGTCTCCAGTTTCAAACCATTCCCAAACACATCCCAGAGAGTTGATTCCCTCAATAACACCATTGCAGGGAGGGAAAAATATAAATAAATTCCCTTTACAAAGCCCTTCATGGAGGGCACATKGAGCCTTTTGAAGGATCCATGAATTGGCTGCAAAAAAAATTCCAAAGGTTTTGGGGTCACTGGAAATGCTGGTTCCTCCCCCAGAGCAGGAGTGGTTATTGTTAAATTTGGGTCTAAATTTGGAGGGGTTTTCATCTCTCCTCACTTCCTCTTTTTCACATCCTTCCTTCATTTTTTTTTTCCTTTGTCATGCAGGGAAGTCAAATTCCTGTGCTGTGAAATTGCAAACTGTTTCCATGGAGATGATTAATATGTCCATAAATCCCCAATAATTCGTTCACTGCGGGACCACTGAGGGTGAAATTTTGGCTGGCAAAAGAAGATGCCTTCAAAAACAGAGATTTCTTTTCCCCCTCCCTTGTGTAATAACCCCAAAAAGGGAAACAAAACAATTAAATAAGTGCAACGAGAACAACATGAATATTTTAAATTATTGTGTCCCCTTTATGGTGCCCAAGTCTCACCCCAACAATTTTAACTTTAGTAAATGTTAAGGAATATCTTGTCATCAAGCCTTTCAACAATTCAAAGGTGAAACAATGATAATTAGGGCATGTGGATGATGGATTATTGTTATTTACACAACTCCATGCTGTGAGGGGCTCTCTGGGGCAATTTGGGTGACAATAATTCCCCTTCAGGGCTGGGATTGTGCCTCAAACACCTGCTCAGGTGTGACAGGAATCATCTCCTGCCTGATGGAACTGCCAGGGGAACCCATGGCAAACTCTGATTTTGGATGGACAATCCTGCCCTGAGCCAGGGCTGAGCCTTTCCAGAGAGTTTGGGAAGGGAACTGGAGCAGCTCTCAATCCTCTGGAACAGCCCTGCTTTTAATTAACTCAGAGTTTTGCTTAAACTCAAACACAAACAGAGCTACAAAATCAAACACATTGGGTTTTCACTCCATTTGACCTCAAATGAATTTTTAAAAAATTGTTAATAGGGGGGGAAAAATAAAGAGTCAATGGTCATATTAGAACAGTCATTAAAGAGGGAAGTAAAAACACCTGAGTGCTTTCACACATCTTTACCTTTTTTTTTCCTGCATCTCCTCTTTAATGACTCATTTTCTACYAAAGCTGCGTTGCAAAAATTCAGCCAAGCATCCTGGGATGTGAGAGACAAGCAGAGCTTCTCCCCTTGCTCARTAAAAACCTCTCAGCTGATGGCAGAGCTGGAAAAAACCCACATCAAAGCACAGGGGCTGAGATGAAGGGCTGCCCGTGGAAGATGAAAATGCTCATCCCAGTCCAGACTCTCCAAAGAAGCAGCAGCAATTAATTTTAATTAGATTAATTAAAAGTCCTTTGAGATGTTGAGCTGCACTTTTGGCACCCCTGGTTACCTGGTTTGCCCCCGGGAGATCTCAGGGGTTTGGGGCAAAACAAGTGGCAGGAAATGAAGTTGGGGGTTTGTTTTTATTCTCATTTTGGAGGTGGCAAAAAACATCTCAGGGTGACCTCAAAGGTCCATTTTCCAAGCTGGGTCTGCACAAAAATCTYGTGGTGGYTCCCCATGGAAGGTTTAACTCCAGGCCAGGATGGGGCAAAGCCATTCCCTGACAGAGGAAAAGGCTGGAACCAACACCTGGGATCCAAATAAATCCTGTTTTCTGCAGGTCTGAGAGACTTTGGGAAAGGCCTGGTTGYAGGAGAGCTGAGGGGAATATGGGGAGCAGCTGAAGGTGTGCTTTTTGTGTTAAAATACAGAATTCTGGAAYTCTGAGGAGTGGCAAAGCTACACAAACTCTGCCATTCAAACTCTACGGGAATAAACTCCTGCAGAATTCCCCAAATCACACTGACAGGACTCCACAGAGCTGCAGCAGAGCAGGATTTCCCTCCTGGTAGTGAAAATGGAGATTTTCACACAAGTAAAATCACTGTGGAGCTGCAGAGCCCTTTCTCTATATATAAATCCATTGCCAGTGCCAGGGCAATGTGATCAAACTGAAATAAATTCCTGTTTGACAGGAATTCATCTGCTGTCCCCTGTTTGTTCCCACTGGGAAGGGACTTTTTACAAGGGCACGGAGCTGGAGGATGAGGGGGAATGGCTTTAGGATGAAGCAGGGTAGATTTRAATGAAATATTTGGAAGAAATTGTTCCATGTGAGGGTGGGGAGGGGCTGGGATGGGATTCCCAGGGAAGCTGGGGCTGCCCCTGGATCCCTGGAAGTGCCCAAGGTTGGATTGGGATTGGAGCAGCCTGGGATGGTGGGAGGTGTCCATGGGGTGGAATTGGATGAGCTTTAAGGCCTTTCCATTCTGGGACTCAGTGATTCCTTCAAACCACAGATTCCATGGATTTCAAGCCATGCAGGAAAAGAGAGTTCACACTTGGCAACTTCCTTCTAACCCTGAGAGCAGATTCTTTACTCCCAAACCCATTTTGCTGTTCCTGCCCAGCATTTCCAGCCCCAGCACGGGGTGCAGAGGGTTTGGGGATGATGGATGGGGATGGGGGATGAATTCACAGCGATCCAGGGCAGCAGCTGCTCTGGCTCCAGCCCYGACCCTGCTGCAGTGGAGCGGGGCCAGGGAGGCTCCTGCTCTGCCCACGGGCTCCCATCCATGGGTTTGGACGTGGCTGCAGCTCCTGGATGAGCAGATCCAAGCCCCAGCTGCAGTTAAATACTCTGCTGGGGGATCCAGCTGCCGTGCCAGGAGCGGGGAGCAGCCTCCACATCCAGCAGGAGCCTCCAAAAAAACCCAAAAACGCAGCCCGGGGGGGGCTGCACCTGGGCCATGCTGGTTTGGGAGCATCCCATGGACTGCTTGGACAGGGAATGGGGCCCTCTGGAAGCACAGGGCTCCAAAATCCACAGCAGGCATCTCTTAAACAGCCTGAATTTCTTCTTAAAGGCTTTTCATTTCTCTCTTTTCTAAGGCTTTAAGTGTCTCTCTTTGTTAAGGTTTTTAATTTCTCCACCTAGAACTTGACCTCAGCTCAGATTTTTTAAGTTTTCCCCCCTAAAAATGTTGGGAATCTACCCTTTATCCTGGGCTCACATTCCCAAACCCTCCCATTTGGGTGTGATAATGACACACTCCTAATCACCCAGCACTTTTCAAGAACCATGAAAGCTGTTCAGGACCCTTCAATCCCCACTTTGGGCTGGCTCTGGGAAGTTCCTTATCTCCATCCTTATCAGCAGCACCGAGCTGTGGCACAAACCACACATGGAAATCCAGCTCCTGGCACTGCTGAGCTGAACTGGGATCGTGGAACCACCCCAAGAGCACGGAATTATGCAATAAATGCTGTTCCTGCCTGGGTTATCCACTCCTGCATGGAATTATGCAATAAATGCTGTTCCTGCCTGGGTTATCCACTTCTGAAAGGGGCTCTGGCAGCTCAATGAGGAGGGGAGCCTTCAGAAAACCCCGTCCCAGCTTGGATTGATCCTCAATTTCACAGCTTTGTGCTCTTCTCAGTGAGCTGGGTTTGTTTTGTGACTCAAAGTCTCTATTCTCTCAGCACCAAGTGATTCCTGCCAATGTCACTTTAACTGGGCAGGTTGTCTAAGATCYCCTGCCTAAATCTGATTTTTGTTGCTAATTCTTTGTTTGTTTTCCCCCCTGGGTTTTGCAGCTTTTTTCTTGCCTGTATTAAAGACCAGCAACAAACAAACTCAGCTTTAATAACTTGTAAAAATTGCCTTTAATGAAGAGAGACAAGGATGCTGTTGAACCCTTCCAGAAAAACACAAAAAGAAGGCTGAGCTCTCTCCTTAAGTTTCTCAGCAAATCTTAACCAAACCCATGAGGAAAAACCAACAAAATTTTTAAAATATTAAGAAAAAATAAATTCACAAATCCACAAATTCCAAGTGATTTTCCACCTCTTCTTTGGGTAGATGGGATTTGTGGGCCTCCTGCAAAATAAAGGACTTTTAGCAATATTTTTTATGGCAGGATGAAATTCTTCCTTGGTGGCACCTCAGCACTTCCTGAGCTGTGGAGAAGTTGTCACTCAGAGAGGGAATTTTAGGCCTAATTACCCCCAGCAAGAGGAGAATGTGTCCTCACAAGCAGAAAGTGAGCATTTATACATTTATTATAACAAATCCCCCAATAACGGGGCCAGCACAAGGGGACTGGGATGGCACCACATCATCTCAAAGAGGAAATACGATTTTTATCAACCACCCAGCAGCTTTTTAAAGCAGATTTACTGATGGGGACGAGCTGTGTGTAAAGCAAGGAGCTCGTGGTTGGCTGCTCCTCCCATGTTTTATTTATGGACTCCCCAGTTTGCCAGCTCACCACCCAATCTGTCTTGGAAATGTTTMATAAAGCTGCTGCTCCTCTCCACGYTCATTCTGCTGCCTGAAGYTCCTTGAGTTGTTGCTCCCAAAATTGGTGATTTGTGGGGACAGTGGCTGCTCGCTGCTCACCTCARACAGGCAGAGAAAAATCACTGTTATTCATTTTTATGCTTTCATTTGTTTTTTTCCTCTCTTCGAACACTGTCTCCTGATGTGTCCTAAAAATATGTGATTTTAGGGATGGGAAGAGTTATGGTCTCCTGTCCAAGGGCTGATATTGAAATGTGCTTGATGGCCACATTTATATTTATATTTATATTTATATTTATATTTATATTTATATTTATATTTATATACATTATACATTTAAATATATATAATATATATAAAATACATAGAATAGATTAAATATATTCTATATATAATTATATTATATAATTATATATGAAATGTATACTTAAATATACATTTTATATTAAATATATTATATTATACATTATACTATATGTAATTATAAATATATAATATATAATATATAATATATAATATATAATATATAAATATAGATATAGCTATAAATATATTATATATTATAATATTATAGATATTTTATATTTATATTTTTAAAAATATATAAAATATATAAATTCCAGAAGGAACAAAGGGAATTAAGGATCTGGATCAGCCCTGGATTCCTGGGCCTGGTGGCATTGTGCTTGATGTCCAGTGGTATTTATATTTATATTTAAATATATATATTATATATTTATATTTAAAATATATATAAAAGATATAAATTCCAGAAGGAACAAGGGGAATTAAGGATCTGGATCAGCCCTGGATCCAGGGCCTGGTGGAATTATCCTCTCTGATGGTTTTTAAAAGACTAAAGGAGGCTGCACCCTAAAAAAAAATTCAATTTTTTTAATCAATGTTTATCTTTAATTCAGCAGTTCACACTCTCCTTTGTACTGACARGGAAAGGAATGAAGACACCAACTCTGGATCTTCCTGGATCTCCAGGAGTCGTTAAACCCCCACATTTAATCCCTTTGATTAAATTAAATCAAAGGCAAAGATTCATTCTCCAATTGTGAAATGAGCTCTCAAAAGCAGGGATGGGACTGTGATTGGCAGGACTGGGTTTCTATTTGTGCTCCCACCCCTAAAACTTCACAGGCTGATCCTGGACGTGGTTATTTGTTCCCAAAAAATTCCCAGCTCAATGGCACTGACCTGCAAGAGCTGGATGAGATCCTGCATCAGATTCCTGGGTCACTTTTCAGGGGAAAATGGGCCTGTAAAAATCTTGGATTTCATTTTAATTCTTTTTCCCCTAGAAATCTTTACAGAGGAGTTGGACTGACACAAGATCAGAGWAAATAAAATAGAATATGCAGGCCTGACCTGGATCTCAGAGACCCCAAACCAGAGAAAACAGGGAAAACCATCCCCACAAATCTCCTGGGTGTGATTCATGATCATTTTGAAGGCTTTATTCATCCCCCTTTTATAAACAATTACAGATTGGATTCCTCTTGGGGATAAACTACCAAATATTCTGTGCCTGGGATTCCTAAAAGGAATCTTAAACATTGATAAAGGAKCTCAATATGTGAGAGTACGAGAAGGTTTCAAATTTGGTTTGATGGGTTTGGAATTATTGGGAGTTTTCTTTTTCCCCCACGGTGCTTTTGGAAAATGCCTCACAAACATCCAATTTTCAGGGATAAATGCAGTGATGGAGACAAGGCCAGGATTTAATTTCATCACTRCATAAAAGATATAAAATATAAATTTGAGACAATAATCATTCTTGGGTAAAACTGAGCTTGGGATACTTCAATTCCAAGCAGCAAAAAAAAATTCTGCAGTGAAGGAAAAGGGAGAGAGAGAAGAAAAGGAGCTAAAAAAAAATAAGAGACTCTCAACACCAAAGTATTTTTTTAAAAAATCAAAGCCAGGCTGAGTCAATTAGTGCTATCCATGCCATTCATATTAATTTAAAAATGCTTATCACCAGATTATATTGCTTGTTTGCACCGTCCTTACTTCATTAGCGCTAATTGGAAGTAATTGCGACTGATACGTGGAATATTTAATTAAAAGATTTATCTGCTCCTATTGTCATGTTCCTGGAGCATCCGCAGCGTTGTCAGGGCTGCAGTTCTACCTCTGGACCTTCTGGGAGCTTTCCCAACCTCCTCTGTCTTGTTTTTATCTCGGGTTGGAGTGTGACCCCTCAGGAAAGGATCCAAACCTCACATTTCACCTTCCCCTCCAGAAATCCACACCCTGAGGGAAGAGCTGATGCCTTTTTCCCCCTGATGGCTGAGAAACTGAGATGCAGGCAGCCCCAGMTATTCCCTGCCTCCCTCCAGCACTCTCCTCTCCCCTCATCCACCAGGTTCAGCCAAATTTGAGCGAGCAGGAAACGCAATTCCTTCCCTCCAGGATTTGTGTGTGGGCACAGAAACGGGCTGTGCATGATGCCCTCCCTCCTGGGGACTCAAAATGGGATTCCTGCTTTTAC
>CADDXX010000314.1:154102-168565 GCA_902810485.1 Alauda arvensis | reverse complement strand
ACCATGGCTGGTTCAGCCAAGAGGAGTCCACCCTGAGCAATCCCAGCAAAGAGAGACYACCTTGGTGCAGCCAAGTGACAGAAACCTGGGCTCTTCCCAGACAGCACAAAGAGGATGTGGCAGCACCTTTCAGGCAGCTGCCCTGGGGAGTGAAGGGAGGGAGAGGATCCAGCATCTGATCTGCCTCACCAGGCTCTGCCTGGGGTGGCTGGGGGAGGAAATGGGGTCAAAGCTGGCTCCAGCACACCCTTCCGTGCAGCCCCTGAGGATGGAAAGGTGTGAGGACAGCCAGGGATATGCAGTTCATAAGAGTTTGCTGCCATCTTCTGATGAAAAAGCACCACTTGGGGAGAAATGGAGCGACTGGGCAGCACCCCATCCCCTGTGCCCTGGAATGATCCCATGGGAAACCTGGCTCCTTTGGCTCCCAGCAGCCTCCTGGGACCTTTTGGATGAATTATTTAAATCCCAGCTCGAATTCCTGCTCCTAACTTCAATAAACAGCCCTGTGTGTACTGGAGTGCCTCCATCAGCAYTCAGCAGTTAAACAGCATCATATTGTGTTTAGTAGCAAATATTTTATCATCCAAAACTCCTCCATGCTTCAATTTCCAAAAATCAAAAGTTACATTAAAACCACAGCTTTGAATCAGAGTGAATTCTGATTCATGGATGAATTTCCTTCCAATAGTTAATGGATTTTCTTCAAATTGTACTTTGCTCTCTAAAAATGGGTGAAATATTTCAGTCTCTCACTTCATGGAATATTTTCACAYTGGTAGTTCTTGAAAATAACAAAAGGGGTTTTATATAACATGCAGAAAAATCAACCTAGCATTAAAATAAATTTCTTCTGAGGATAATGATGAGCAGCCTACTTCTCTTTTGCATTACAGAGGCACAAGCCCTGCTGCTTTCCCAAAAGTGCCACGCTCAACTTCAGCTAAAACACACAAACCAGTGAAACTGGAGCAAGAACAGTTCCCTCGCAGTGCCTTAAGCTGCAAAGTTTTTGCAGCCACTCAGAGTTTGGGTTTTTTCCTGTGCCACAATGAAAATCAACCCGTGCATTTCTGTTCTGGTGCTGTTTATTTTATCCTCATTCCCCTGTTCCTCATTGCAAATGAACTGAAATGTTCTTTTTAGAGCAGCTCCCTTCTGTTTTGTGGAATGTCACAGTAAAAACACTTCAGAATATGAGATTGAGGGGCTTTTCTGCCCTTCCTGTAATCCCAGGATGGTTTGGGTTGGAAGGGACCTTAAAGCTCATCCGGTGCCACCAATTCCATGGGCAGGGACACCTCCCACTGTCCCAGGCTGCTCCAAGCTCCAGTGTCCAGCCTGGCTTTGGACACTGCCAGGGATCCAGGGGCAGCCMCAGCTGCTCTGGGAATTCCATCCCAGCCCCTCCCCACCCATTTCAGCCAGGAATTCCTTCCCAAAATCCCATCCATCCCTGCTCTCTGGCAGGGGGAAGCCATTCCCTGTGTCCTGTGCTTCCATCCCTTGTCCCAAGTCCCTCTCCAGCTCTCTCCCCTTCCTGCACTTGGGATAAACTTTAAATTCCCCTGTAGCTACTTCAAAATTCTTAATATTCTGCTTGAATATGTAATTTAACAGTAAAATTTTTAAAAAAATCAGGTTGTATTAATTTTTTTCTTCACTACTTCTCAACTTCAGTGAGCCCCTGCATTTACCCCAGGAGCAAACCCTGGGCAGAGTTGGGAAAAGCTTTCTAATTGTGGAAGAGAGTTATCACACCTCATTTATAAATTTGGGCAGGAGAAAATTCTCTCACCCAGCCCCATTTCCTGCCAGTCTTTGGAGAGGAGCAGTGCAAGGTGTGTGAGTGTCAGATCAAATCAATCCACAATGTTCCTGGGAAGCTGGCACGAATTCCAGGTGTCCTTGAGTGCTGCACTTTGTGCCCACCAGGAACACGCCCAGTTTGTCCTGATTTCCTCACCAGATCTCTCTAGGACAGACCAGGGATTTATCCCATGCTTGGATAACCCCTCATGGATTAAATCACCCATTTCTCTTCAGCAATGAACTCCACAGACTAAATTTAGACGATGGGAATAATCAGAAATCCATAATATCTCACGATCCTTGCCAAGCTTTGTTTACTCCTCCCAACCTAATGCCATCTGATTAAATTCCACCATGTTTACACATCACACCCCGGAGTTCCTCAAACAGCACAAAATGAGATTGACTCTCCAGCAGAAAGTGCTAATGGAATGCAAATCCATCCCTTCCCAGGGCAGCAGATTGTGGTGTTTGTCCTGGACGTGGATCTCCAGCACTGGCACCAAACACATCCTTAACTGGCTCCCAGCTCATCCAAAAGTGCTCTCATTTAATATATTTATCCTCATGCATAATTGATTGAGAGTTCTTGCATAATTGCACCCTTTTTTTTAGGAGTTCATTGGTTGCAGTTCATCAGTTGGGAATGGTGTGGGAATTTAGGCAGGAGAAGTCACGACCACAGAGATGTGGAGCTGACTGCCAAAAAAAACCCATGTTCAGCAGAAGGGATTTGCTTTCCATGAATTGTGTTCATTCTTAACCAACCTGCTGAGAAAGGTCACATCCAGGAGAAGGATCAGAATTTAAAAAATAAAATATTTCTATTAAACTTCCCTCTTCCTGCTGCTTTTCAGGAACACAAATAATCAACAATACCAAAGTGTTCTCCTGAGGGGCCATTCCCCTTATCCTTGATGTAAAAACTCTTCAACTGAGTTTTCCATCACAGGATATTTCAGTCTCTGCCTGGGCTGTCCCAAAGCACACAAAAACTTCCCTCTAGGCTTCCAAAGAAGCCTAAATCCAGATTCACTGAATGATCCAAAGCTGATCAAACCCCCTGCAGTGAATTCTGCTTCATTTTCTGGAGTAAAGCATGGAAAGGACTCAGTTGGGCTGAAAAAGGCCCAATCCAGCAGCTCTGCCCCCAAACCATCCCTTTTCCTGGGATACTTCCAGAGTGAGAGACCAATCCTGGTAGAAAATTCCACAACACCCAAATCCATCACTCTTTAGGATTCCTGCAGCCTTAAATCATCCTAAACATTGTATTATCATAATACAACCTGTATTATGATAAATTAGGACTCCCCTAAGAGTGCTGAACTGAACCCAATACAACAATATTTCTCTAAATTCACAACAGGCTACTTGAGCCTTCCAGGCCCTCAAAATCCATTTTAAAAAATCTATTTTCTCCTTTTTCCCCCCAAGTTCAGAGAGAGAAGCCTTTCCTAAAATTGCAGTGGTGCCACCACAGTGAAGGAAAACAAGGGACAAAACAAACAGCAGCCAGAGGCCAAAGCAGAATTCTTCAAGATCMTTCAATGCTGTGCTGTAGAATCCTCCCCTCACACAGAAGATTTAAAATTTCAGGCAGAAATTCAGGTAATTGTGGTTATAAAGAACACTGAGCCTACTGAAAGCTTACAAGACCAGAGAAAAATGTCAAATCTGGGGGGAAATCACCTTGGTGACTCACAGAAACCTGTGTGTTTATCAACACCACGTTCAGAGGTTCCCAAAATGTTCTTATTTGCCCAATTTCCCCTCTATCTTCCTGTTATCCATGAGGATCATCACATCCCATTCTTTGAGTCAAGCAATGCCAACATTCCTGGTGCATTTAGCTCACCTGATGTTTATTTTGCTGAACTCTTGAGCACAAAAATACCTTTTAGTCATATTTTTTTAAAAATCATTAATGCATAGGAAATGTCATGGTCTTCTAATAGCACAGTTAATTATTGATTTTTTTTTTCCTATTAGTGAAAGGTGATTAAAACCTCCCAACAACAAGCTCAGACAAATATTAGGAGACACTTTTAGATGTCCAGGATATTGTGAGGATAATGATAAACAGACACCCTCGAGTGTGGAAAAGATAAAAATCTTTTAGTCCTTAACTACAAGGAGAAAACAAACTCCTAATGGATTTTGACAGATAATGAAGTTGCAGGGATGAAAGAAAAAAATAAAGAAGTGTGCTGGTTGTCTTTGATGTATTGTTTCTTGAGGTGGTACCACAGCCTAATTCTGCTGCTAAAATTCCTCCCTGATAAATCACTCGGTCGTGACATTTAAATGAAGGCAAAAAGAAGAGGCTTCAAATTAAGAAGTCTTTATGAATATGTTGTTGCAGTGGATAAATGGATTTAGAGCAACAGCACRAAGATCAATAATTCTATTAAAATGGGAAAGTGATTTTCTGCTTTCCCCCCCAGAGCCAGTGGGCTGCAGGTGACTCTGAAAATGCAGAAACGTGATAAACTGAAAAAACATCAGAATTAGGGCACCAAATTAGGGAGTATTTGGGGTTAGGACACTTTTAATGAGTGCTGCAGTTACTTCTGAGAGCATCAGCAATCCARATGAAATGCAGTTGGGGTTTTGCTGGCTGATGTTAAATCAATTCCCAAAAAAGGGGAATGAAAATGAAACCACGGAGCTGCCTCGAGCCACAGCAGCCAAAATCAATGGGATGGAGGCTTGGAAGTGTGCCACAGCCCAGCTCTGCACACCACAAACCACGTCCTGACAACCCATGGGCACAGCAAATGTTTGTGTTCCCTTCTGTGGGGAGCCACTGGAGCGACACATCCCAAAAACCACAGCGGTCACTGGGGGAAAATGGGAATTGAAGTGACAGAATTGGTCACACACTGACTGAAACTGGTGGGGTTTTCTCCTCTGGCTTTTGGCAGGGCTGTGGAGCCAAGGAGGAATGAGAGACCTGGATGTGAGCCCCATCAGTGTGGGGATTCATTTCATCTTCCACAATTGCAGGGAAGGACACTCAGCCCACTGCCCCTGGGATGAGGGGGGTGTGGGGTGTTCCCACCCTCCAGCCCTGTGAGATTCCTGAAAGCCTCTTTGTGTAACTGCTGCTCCATGGAAATCTTYATCCCAACCTGCCTCATCATCCTGCTTTTCCCATCCCTGTGGATAAAACCTGCTCATTGCCTGCACCAGAGTCCTGCAGTGGGAAGCTCTTGCCCAATTTGAACCACAGAAAGGATTTCAAWATGAAAACTTCACCTCTGAACCTGAGGCTGTAGTGGAGGCAAATCCCTTTTCCTGACTGAACTTCCAGAAAAAATAATCATTTATTTCCCTATTTTACAGCTCTGATTGCTCAGGGCTCCTTCTCCTGCTTCTCCCTGTCTCCACAGTTCCCATCTCCAAGTCTTTTCCCACTTCTCAGCCTGGAGTTTTCCAGGAAACCCCTTCTCCCTCACAGTTCCACCCACAAGGGTCTGGAGGGACAGGAAAAGGGAAATGGCCTTAAACTGACAGAGGACAGGGTTGGATGGGATTTGGGGAAGGAATTCCTGCCTGGGGAGGGGATTTTGGGAAGGAATCCCTGCCCGGGGAGGGTCACATCTGACAGCATCACCCAACTGCTTCTGCCATGACAAAATCAACTTCACCTGGGCTTAACATTTATTTCTCATCCTTACCCACCTCCCAGCTCTGAATCCAGCTCCAGGAAAGTCCATAAATGAATTTCCCCTCAGTACAAAGGAGCCCATTCCTTTCCATGGGGTCACCCAGGTGTGGGATAATCACTCAGTCCTTGCAGAAGGGATGTGAAAGCCCCCAGGACAAACAGGAGGGAACACTCCACCCACATGAACATGATATTTATCTGCTCCTGATGCCTTGGGGTGCTCAGCCACACATAAATAATCAGTGYTGGGATGAGACAACTGCTTCCAAGCAGCTCAGAGCTGCTGGAGAAACACTTCCAGCAACAATTCCCTTCCYTTGTCCTGCTGATAAATCCTCTGGACAAACAACTTCCTCAATTTTTTTCCTGCCATCAAGAACATCAGATTCTTTTCTATTCGGATTGTTGATGATGAAAAGCAGATTCTTTTTCCATTATTTAAGTCCCCAGACTAACCCTGGCTCTCAGAGATTCAGATTCGGTGCCTGAAGCTCCCAGCCCCATCCACCAGTGCCACCAGTGGGAAGCTGGAAGGGAAAGTTCAGCTGCTGACCATCCAGATTGAAATGGTTCCCTCCATCTGAAAGGATGTGGAATTTTCTCCCAGATTGAACTTGACACTGTATCACTAAAGTGAGTGTAATTCACTCTGATCTCTCTGCCATTTAGAACCGATGGCCCATTCATGTGTAAATGCAGTTAAAGGGGGAAAAAAAAGTCCAGCAAAGACAGCCCATAATGCCATCTGTGTCCAAGCAATCACTTCCATTGTGTTCCTGGGACACAAGGAGAGGTAAATATTAACCAGAAAAGGGATTGTGCTTTTACAGGCATCCAGGAATGTCCATTTTAGAAACAAAAYCCACTCACTCACCGTGGTCCTGTTTAAGTCCACAGACACGGGAATGGATTATGRAGGCAAATTCTGTTTAATGCTGAAYCCCACCTGCTCTGCAGCCAGAAATCAAACACCCCTGCAGGCAATAATCCTGCATCATTTCCCATAAAATATCCCAGAGCAGGAACCCTGAGCTGGGAGTGTGACCAACACAGTGAAACAGCATCCTCAGCTGTGGATTCCAGGTGKGCTCTGAGCACAGGGGCATGGGAAATGCTGGAAAAACACTTCCTTATCTATTTACTAAGCCAGAAGCCAAGCCTAGGTTTAAATCACTCTTACAGCACTAAGGGAATGAGGAACCACTGATAGAAAGGGTGATTTTAGAAGGATGAAGTAGGAAAATACTGAAGGCCAGTCCTCAAATGAAATAATCATCAGGGCGGGAAAATGCCATCCAAAAATAAAGGCAGAAACCTCCCCTCTGCCACAATTTCAGTGTCAAAGGCACTGRTTTGGTTCCAGAGCCAGGCCCAAAGGTTTTTAGACAGCACAGTTTCAACCCTACCTCAGTGCCCCTGGCTGAGAACCCTGGGGCTCTTCCTGAAGTGCAAAACCTCCCACGGTGCTGCACTGGCCTGGAAAGTAAAATAGAAATAAATAAACAAGCCAAGGAATCACTAAAATGGGCTGGAAATGATCTTCCCCTTTCTTCAGTGGTCTTTAGGGGAGGGCCCAAAAGTCCTGTGCTGCAAATCCTTCCCCAAATGAGGAGCTCAGGGAGGGGCTGGGTGGGTTTTCCCATAGGATTTTTTACTGGAAGGGGGAAAAAAAAACCAAAAACCCAGTCTGACCTCATCCAGTTCCTGATCTCTYCTTCCCTGTCACAATTTCCAATCTAGATCTGATTTTTATGGGAAATACTCCAAAGGGTCCAACTGGTGGGGATTCACTGCTGGAGGGTTCTGTTCCTGTCCAGCCCTGCCAGCTCCGACTGCYGCTCGCTCTGCTACAGTTGTAGGTGATTACAGGAGTCATTAAGCAGCATAAAATCATGCATGCTGGCTAATTAATGTGGAATTGATTCTCCTTTTGGTTTCGTTTTTTTATATCTGTTGAACTCCACTGGAATCAATAAAGGCCAGCTCAGTAAAGGCTGCAGTAAAATTGATGTAAGTGAAGGACGTCGGGCCTGAGTTTAATGAGTTAGAAAATCCAGAGAAACAGAAAGAGAGAGCCAAACTTGCAGCTCCATCCATGTATTTATTGTAACTGTGCATGATCAGGAGCATTTGGGAAGTTTTCCTCAGCTTTAGAGTCCCAGTGATGCATTGGAGGCTCAGCAGAGGAGAAATAGAAGCTCTCAGGGTGATGCAAAAAGGGATGAAAACCCCAAAACCTTCAAGCTGAGGCTCTGGAAGTTCCCATTCTTTACTCCCACCTCAAACCACTCCAGATTTACAGAGAGCCTTCCCAAACTTTCCTTCCATTTGCTGCCCTCATCTCCTTTCATTACCCTCCTTCAGCGTTTAGTCTCCATCCTTACAGATCTCAAGTCTAAGTCAGGACGTCCTAACCCAATTTAAACCATTTAAAACAGTTTAAAACTTAAAACTTCCCCCCTGCACGCTGTTGAAACTTGAATCAAACAACATTTGCATGGCTTCATTATTCCCCCACCCCACAGAGCCCCTCTCAGAGCYGTTTTTCCCAAACTTTGATTAAACACACCCCATTTTCAGCCCCCCAGGAGCGTCACTGTGCAGTGACACTGGAGCAGGGCTGTCACGTCACATCAGGGGATGTGGCACATCACAGCCTGATGGACAAACCTCATCTGACACGCAGAGCTTCACCCTGCTGCAGCCACCAGCCCGTGGCACGCTCTCCATGAGACACACACTAAATATTGGTTATTTATCTRTTTGGGGGGTTTTTTCCAGCTGTGGATTCAGCCCTTGACCTTTCAGGGCTGGCTGGGAATGAGCAGTGCCAGATTTGGATGTTCTGACAGCAATCCTGCTGATGGGAGCATCGAGTTGGTGCTGTGCTCAGAACCAACAAAATGAAAGARTTTGCTTCAAAAATAGTTGGATTTTGCAGCCTGAATGATATCAGAGCTGGGTGGAGCACAGCTGTCATCCCCATCCCCTCACAACTTCAGAAAACCAAATTATAGAAATGAAATCATCCCAGAAATTGTTGATTCCTCACAAAAACAAACAAGCAAACAAACAAAAGTCAGATTTCTAAAAGCTGTGCTTAGTTTTTTTGCCCTCTGAGGCATTTTCTGTGGATATTTCATGGCAGCTTTAGCTCAGATTCCCATCASAACTCAGCTCCAGCAATTAGGCAGGAGTACAGGGATATTTCTGTCAGACACATTCCATGATAACCACGGCAGCACTCCCAGGCAGCCTCTCCTCAGGGCAGAGCTGGTTTTYAAATGGAAATACACCCAGAATGAGCTGCATTTTCTCCAGCCTCCCAGCCCAGAGAAGGTGCAGGAAGGGGTTTTTTTTATCCAACTTTACTCATCTATGACAGTTCCACAAACTCTATTTTTGCTAAGGAGTCATCTGGAATTTWTAACAGGCCTAAAAATGGAGCCTTGGGTCATTGGTCCAAAGAAGTTTCCTAATTATCCTCCCCAGTTTTATGYTGAATATGAATTATCCAATGCTGAGATTGCCAAATCACACGGGAGATGTTTAAAATTCAATTTTTTCCCCTCATCCCTGGTAATCAGTGGGATTATTTTACCTCTCATGGCCATTTTGTCAGGGAGGTCTGAACCAGATTCCTGCTCATTCCCTCTGGGAAATGCTGCCCTTGGGCACAGGATTGGTGCTGCAGTGCCAGAGCTGGGTCAGGGGCTGGGCTCAGTCCTGGGCTCAGTCCTGGGYTCAGTCCTGGGCTCAGTCCTGGGGGACTTCTCCAACCTGAAATTCCACAGTTTCAATGCCTTGACACAAAGCCAAGATTGCAGTAAAAACTGCAATTACCCTAAATTCATCAAACGACAGTGGAATTATTGTGTATAATGCAATATATTGTATTTCTGAAGGCAGGAGGTCCAGAATTCAGGGTTATAATTAGAATATAAGCACTAATATTMGCTCTGGCCACAGAAAAGCAGCAAACTCCTGAAAACATCACCTGTATGAGCCCAGAGGTGGAACTTTGAGCCTCACCCCTGTTTGAATCCCTCCCAAATTAGCAGGAATTCCCCAGGAGCCATTATCACACCGAGATTTTTTTTTGTATTAGTGTGAATTTTGTAAATGAGACACAAAACCCTCCCCACCCCCAGAGCCAGCCCAGCTCCTGCCCTGCTGAACCGTGAATTTCCAGCAGGTTTAATCCAGAGAAACCCAGCACAGAATAAAAACCATCCCTTTTCAGCCCCATCCATAATTCAGAACGAGCTCCAGGCCGTTTGCAGCAGCTGGAATTAAATAGGAAATKAAACCATTCCCCCCCAGGTGCTGGGGAGGAGGCAAGAGATGCGTTTAGAAGGAACCACACAGGCAGTTCATGCTGCTTTTGTGGGGATTACTCAGCACATCTCCTCAGCACTCCCCTGACACGTTTATTTTTTAGGATATTTCCTGAAGCATCCTGGATTTCAGCTGCCTTCCAGCACAGCCCCAGCTCCCCCTTCCCAGGGCATTCTCAGCCTGGAAAATTYGGTTTTCTCCCCTAAAAACCACAGCAGGGCTTTCCAAGTGCTGAAAGCCAGGTTAAAGGCCATGCTTCCTCTTTTTTGGGGGGGGTTTAAATTGGCACAGAAATGAAATTTGCTGGTTTTGTAGGGTGTAAATGAAAATATTCCCTTTGCATCGGGCCCTGCCTCAGGAAAAACTCAGATTTTTCTGAAAAGTGCTGATGCTCTCAAATCTCAGCAACATTTCCCTTTGCAAAGAAGTAAAAATAAAACCTGGGAAATGTTAAACTTGGAGTCAGGAAAGGACAAAGGGCCCTGCAGAGCCTGTGGGGTTCTGGGAACACCCCAAATTTCTCATCCCACAAAAATGGGAATTTGAGAAGTGGAAAGAACTCACTGGGAAAGGTTTATAACCCTTCCCCTCCTGCTGGAATAAAGTGACATTTCAGGAGTGCTGCATTCAGTTCARTGCCAGCCTGGCCTGTAAATATTTGATTCCATAATGATTATTGGCAGTTCATGATAAAACAGCTCACGAGTTCACCCTGTGGTTTTATTGAGCCTTGTGATTCTTATTTAAATTCTGGGTCTTTTTCTTTAAATAAAAATAACAAAACACCCCATTTTCCATGGTGATTGTGCAAAGGATTGCCAGGAACCAGGAAAYCAAAGGGACATTTCCTGCCTGGTGTCCCACATTGGTTACTCTGGTTCAGTCRATAACTGAGCTCCAAAGTGATAATTAACATGCAAAATATAATTACAATCATAATTTAATTAAGGAAATCGCCTTATAGATGATTTAATGTAGTCAATCACAATTTGTGGCTCCAAGGAAAGCCTCACCCATGAAAAATCAGTGAGCTTGGTATGTTCTTATAAAAGGTTCTAGATTCCTTTTTAAACAAGGTCCAGAGTAAAACCCCAATTTTGTGGCCTTTCCACAAAGGTCATTACCCTCAGAGCAGAATTCCTGTGTTAATGAGGCACCAGATTTGGGATACAATGATTGATTTTGTGTTTCATACAGCATAGAGTGGATTCCAGAACCACAGCATTTTTAAATGGCACAATAAAAGTCTAAACAAGCAGCTGAAATCAGCATTAACAGCAGCACAACATCACCCCTTTGAGAAAGCCAATAAAATACACAYCTTAACCAAATTCATCATGGAATAACCCAAAAGTGCTGGGAAATATCACATCTTACCCTCCTGGATCAGGCCAAAAGCTGCTGTTTCTGTCAGTGAAATGATCCCTCTGCTCTTCACATCTCTGCCACTCCTTACCCCCAAAACAGCAGCTGGGAGTTGGGGCTGCAAGCACAAAACTCTTCCTGCCTCAAACTCCACCTCAGCAGCCACTAATGAGGCTTCCCTTTAATTTCTGGCTGCATTAAAGAAATGTAATCAGGCCACAGTTGCAGGCAGCTGAAAATGCAGAGCCTTGCATGAAMCCCCAGTTTTGTGGCATTAATGGTGAGAGATCACTGAGGAGTTGAATTTATTGCCTGAATCAGCACCAGACTGATTTCAGCTAATCTGGGGCAAATTCTGCTTCCCATCTCAGGGTGGTGACCACAGGRAGCAGCACAATTTCCCTGGATTTGTCTGGGAATCTTGCTCTTACCCCTGGGGTGTGAAGTGTCTCCACTTATCAGCACCTGGGAAACACAGAGCAAATTAAAGGGGCTCAAACTTCCTCAGAAATCTGAGTTGTTTTCCTGGAAAACATTTCCAGGGAAACATTCTCATTTAAACCAATCCCAGGAAAATAATTAATTAAATATGCAGGGAGGATGAGCATGATGAGGTTAATCAGAGAATTTGTCCTGATCATTTGAAAAGCTGGGATGGTGGAAGGGGCTGAAACTGGATGAGCTTTAAGGTCCCTCCCAACCCAAACCATTCCATAAAATGTACAAATATTGGAGGAAGTGTGAACCTGTCCTTGTAGAAACCAACCTAACATGAAATCTGATTATTGTTTTGATTTATCTGAGCACATGGATGKCTCCCGACCCAAATTACTTCTCGCCACAAAATGAAATGCAACTTCCCATGGCATTAAGAACAACCATCACAAAGATAAGAAGTGGGGAAAAGTTATTTTTTCCTTGTTAAAATGCGGATGCAATTTAGAATTTTCTCATAACTGCAGCCTGAGAGTCCATTTCCTAGGAATGTTTTTTTACTCCATTAAAGCTCTCCCTATGCCTGCACACACTGATGCATGAAAGCAGTGGTTTGGGATGTTATTACATTCCAACAGCTGCTTGCTACTTTTCATTAAAAAGGGATAGACAGTGGAAATAGCATTTTTAGGGGGGRAAAGAGRAAAAAAAAAAGCARACYTGGAGACTATTTTGATARCCATGGTTATCAGGTATTTTACCTCTGGAAGTGAAAGGGGGTCTGACAAAGCAGCACAGGGGAATTGTGGGGGCACGGCCATGGGATGATGTGTTGGGAAATTCAGTCTTTGTCTGGGCAGGGGGGTTGGGGAAAATTTCAAATTCAAAGGGTCCAGTTTTGCAAGATATTGAGGATGAGCTAAAATCAGGGATTGGGAGCTTTGCAGGCACACAGGAAATGTCACAGGCAGCACAAATCCACCCAGACTGCAATGAGAGACTGAATGGAACCATTCAGGTCCATTTTGTGACCATTTTGTGCCCGTTTTGGTTCCACCTTGGGTGCAGCCCTGGCCAGGCTCTTGTCCTGCCCAAGGTGTGTCCTTAAAGGCCTATCAATAAATCTCTCCTTTATTCTCTGGCTCTGTCCATCTCTGCTCCAGCTCAGCCCTCCCAAGGCACCTCTTATTCCCTGAACTCCATTATGGATTGTGCTGCCTGATTGGAGCACTGGAAYAAATCAGGACATTTTTCATCCATGTGCTCCCTCCCTGAATTTGGAGCACAGTGGAGAAAACCTCTTGTCCATGACAAACAGAGGGAGCTGGGCTGGCTGAGGGCTGGCCATGCAAATCAATGCATTTTCACACTGCTGCTGGCTCGGGCTCAGGCTTTGCCATCTGGAGCAGCAAATATTTCATGTGGAGAGGGCTCTTGACCAGGCTTGGATCATGGAGGATGAGGCTGGAAAAGGTTTGGCAGCAAATCTCCACCAGGCTGCTCCCAGGAATGGGACTCCCAATCTGCCAGGGATACCTGAGGCCAGGGAGAGGGGAAAATGCTGATAATTCCAGCTAAATTTAGGGGKTTTTCAATGGAGCCTGGAATGGAAAGAACAGCCCTTTATATTCCTGATAATATCAGCAGCATCCAGCTCGGGGCTGGAATAAAAGAGCCGCAGTTTGCCCAGCGAGGGCCCTGCTCTGCATTCCCTGCTGCCAGAAATTCCCTTTGTCTCCAGCAGGAGCTTTGCCTGCCTCCCACAAAAGGAATTGTGAATGTGACCAGAAATAACCCAGCACAAGCCCAGGCTCTCCATCATTCCCCTCTCCTGGAGTCCAGGGGGGCACAGCCTGCCTTATTTCCAGGAATTCCTGCAGGTTTCCCACCTGCATCCACATTCCCAACCTCCATCASCTGCAGCTCCAGGGAAACACCCAAGGGAGATGATCTGGGACTTCAGTGTGGGCCAGAATTTTTATTATTTGGGGTATTAAAATAATAATGTAAACATCATATATAAAACACCCAAGGGAGATGATCTGGGACCCCAGTTTGGGCCAGGATTTTTGTTATTTAGGGTAATAAAATCTTATTATATTATAAACATCATATAAAAATATCTAAATATTATATTAAAGTTATAATATATATTATCATATTGAGGTGTCCAAGGCCAGGTTGGAAGGGCTTGGAGCAACCTGGGRTAGTGGAAGGTTCCTGCYCATGGAAGTGGAATTTTTTAAGGYCCTTTCCAAGCCAAAGTGTTCCATGATTCCATATAAAAATGACACATCCCAATGAGCTTAAATTTGGTGAGGAAAAAAGGATGAAAAGCTGGGGAGGGAAATGGTGGCAGCTCCTTTCTCTGTGTCAGCAGCTGCAGCGTGGACAAATCCCAAGGGAATTTAAAAAAGAAAAAAAGGCAAATTGATGGCAATAAGATCMTAATCTGAGCTGAGAATAATCCATGGAAATGTGGTGTTTAATCAGGCAGCCAGAGCTGCCTCTCTCTATGGAAATCAGCCCCAAACAGGGGATGTGTCATCCCTGCTGCTCCAGGAAACATCCAGGGGTGATTTATCATCCTCATCCCCTGTCACACCAGCACAGCTGCATTTGGTGTCTGYTCCTGCTTCCCAAACTGGGATGGGATTTCCTTGGAGGTGCAGATGGGGATTCAGTTATCCTCTGAATATGGAGGGAACAAGAAAAACCATTAAAAAAGAACTCCCTGATTCCCCCAGGATTTGGATTTTTTTTCTTCAAGTCATTCTACGACTTTAAAAATTCCATATTCTATAAAAAAGTCATTCCATGAGTCTTTATTTTATTTTATT
>CADDXX010000314.1:82576-133756 GCA_902810485.1 Alauda arvensis | reverse complement strand
CCTGCACCATTGCTGTCCTACAGGATGGGGAGATGGGCACATCATTCCTGGGTGATTTAATAAAATATGAATATCGGTCTAATATCGATATCCAACTGTGATGGACAAAACCCCTCTAACAGTTAAAGTTAGAAAGTGTCTGTTTATTACGACGCCGAGCAGCTCCCTGATGCGCACTGCGAAGATCACAGGTAATTATAAAGCCTTTTCTTTACAAAAGTGTTGAATGCACAAAATACAAATGCATATTCACGCCCCTGTCACCTCCTCTGCTCCGCTAATTAACAAAAAGGTCATTAAGCATGCACAGTTCGTTCTCTGAAATGGGTCAGGGGTCTTTTTATGAGGAGTGGTCACCTAAAGGAGGAAGTAAAACGAGTCTTCTTCGTCTAAACTTCCAACCCTTTCAGTGCAGATATGATTGATGAATCCTTGGTAAAACTCCTGGGTTCCTGTTTGCCAGGGCTGTTTCAATGATTTCTGCAAACAGGAGGTTTGCAATTGTCCTGTGTTCCTGCAGGCTTGGCTCAGGATCCCAAAAAAAACAGTCAGGAGCTCTTGGAATCACTTCCCGAGCATCTCCCAAAGGGAAGGAAAAGCCCAAGGCTGAGGAAAGAGGGTGGGGAGACAGAATTGTTCATTGGCAAAGCCCCACTGTAAAATCCTTCAGAACTAATGAAAAAAAATTAGATTTTCTACCAAAACCTGCCCATATCTACCCCAAAAGCCACGAGGTGCTGTTTCTAACCAACAGCAGGATGAAAACTGTTGGATTTCTGCCCCTGGATTTCCCTCACAGCTCAGGGACTCTGCAGGTGCAAACACCTCCCTGCCCTGTGACAGCTCCCTCCCATCAGGATTTACCCACCTGGACCCCACTCTCCTGAGCCTCTTCCCAGAAACAAACCCCAGCACATGGAATAAAACACTTCCAACTTCTTACAAAAAAACCTCACTGATTTAATGCCATATTAGAGTTTTACTGGAGATAGTTCTGCTCTCTTKGAATGAAATTTGATTTTAACAAGATCAAATCTGTCACTTTATCCTAAATTATTGCTGGATTTCCTTAAAATGATCACGGGTAAGTGCTGCAGAATTATTCCACAGCAGCTCAGAGCCTGCACTGAAACATTTCTGTAAAGTATAAAGATTTTTATACAAGATTTTTATACAATATTTCCCTTTTTTATTTCTGCCAGTGCAGAAGCAGCCCCATAAAGGTCTGCAAGTTTGTTTAAGCACCACTGCTTTTGCAATAAAGCTTTAATAGGCCCCATACCCCAACTCTGACAAGCCAGGCTTGGATTATTTGGAGCTGAGTGGTTTCTTTGTTCTCTCTTAGCAAGAGATGTCACAGCCATCACAGCCTGGGCTCGCATTAAACAGGAAGGGAAAAAAATTTGCACTTTTTATTTAGCTGTTTAGAGAGATTTTTGATGGRTGGAGGATTGGGAATGAAACAGAAAGAGCAGTAAAATAAAAATAAGAGAWAAGGCAGTAATTAAGACAGGCACAGAAGAGGATTTCTTTGCAGAAGTTGTTGAAAATTTATTTCTACACGAACTGTAAAGTCATTTTAAAATGACCAGGRGGAGGGGTTTGAAAATAAAATTGCATAAATTCCTTTTTGTCAATAATTAAGAAACAGGATCCCTGCTCTGGGAATCCCATCCCAGTCCCTCCCCACCCTCCCAGGGAGGAATTCCCTGCATAATACAGGTATTATAGATAATTACAGGTGTAATTACAACCTAGACAGACCCAATCCACCACAGAGTGTAACAATGTACAAATTTCATCCCAAGCAAAGGGAAGAACTGCAAGGGAGAGGAACCAAATTCCAGCAGGCTGGACAATCCCATCTCCACTTCTGCTCTGCWGCATTTCCATGAGAACGTGGGGCTGACAGGTGAGAAATACGGATTTAACTGCAAAACTTGAATCCCACGGCTTGCACCTGGGTTAAAACAGCCTTGATGGCACAACCCAGCAGGTTAAAATGCCAATAAAACCTGTTAAAAAACCTGAGCACCACTGCTGTGCCACTCTGTGTGTGCAGGGAGAGCTCCCAAGGCAGGGAAGCCCTCGCTGGAAACCCTGAACTGAAAACAAACARCATTATTCACCAAATTATCCTCTGTTTGGGAAGCCGCAGCCATTAATTGTTCCCGTGGCTTTGTGGGTTTAGGTTTTTAAACACAGCACCCAGAGTGCTTAAAGATCCTCCTGATTAAATAATTCACAATGTTTGCACTGTATAACATGTTTGAAGGGGAGAGAAAACTCTGCTAAACACTTTGAATCCGTGAGCAAGCACCTCATTAACATGCCCTGAAATCAAATATTTATTACCTYCTCCGCTGTAATGAGCTCATTTAAGACAAATGTGAGAAAACCCCATCCTTCATTAAAGCTGGCAATGTTTTATTTATGGGCACTTTAATATTCACTTTAGGCCACACCAAAATATAAACAGGCAATTAATATTTCATTGATGAGAAAACAGAATCTATTTCTGCAGCCTGGGCAGGACAAAGCAAGGCTCTGTGTGCTCTGATGCTGCACCCACGTTGCTCTGAGGTGGGAACAATCGATAATCAATTATTAAAATCATCTTTTTCTGCCCTCTGGGGGAAGAATCTTTCCCTGATTTCCAACCTAAACCTCCCCTGGTGCAGCTCCAGCCRTTCCAGAGGAGAAATCAGTGTCTGTGCCTGCCCTTCCCCTCACGAGGAAACTGCAAATCCCAAGTTTCCCCTCAGTCTCCTCCTCTCCAGATGAACATTCCAAGTGCCTCCTCATCCTGCTTCCCCCCTCCAGACCCTTCACCATCATCACTGACCWCCTCTGGACACTTCTCCAGTGGTTCCATCTCTTTCTTGTTTATTTTCCTCCTTGAATATTGAGGTTTTGATGAGGTTCTCGCACACAAACAAGAGCTGCCACAGTTCTTTAAAATTGATTCCCCCCCCCCTGCTCAGGTTCCTCAAATCAAACCAGTGGCTTTACACCCATTTAATTACCAGAATTATGCATAATCACAGAGTTTCTTATTGCCTGGAAAAACCACTTAGCACAGGTCTGCACCAGCTTCTGGCAAGAGAGGAAGGAAATGCACTCAGTGAAGCAAATGCAGCTAAAAAATGCATTTTTATGCAYGAACCAGTCCAAGGAGATGCACAGTTTGGGGATCAGGCATGGCTTTATGCTAGAGAGAAACCCAACATTCAGAACCCAATGAAAAATTCATTGTCCCTCAGGGTACATCTGACCACAGAACAACATTCCAGAGGAGAGCTGGCAATTCARGCTCTCAGGTCCTGAGGAAATGCTGGGAAGGATCTCTCTGAGCAAGTTTTAGGCAGGCTGTTTATTGTTATGATTATTATCCCTTTTTATTCTAACACCAAACCATTATCCCAAACAGAGCAAAAGTTCCCATCTGACCCAAAAATTATAAAGAGGGTGGGGTAGGAAGCTGAAAATTCAATAAAGATCCTCAAATGTTGCCACAGATTTATATTAAAAGTTCATAAATAGGAAAAGATATTAAATCCTTAAACTAATTAGAGAAGTGCCCTGCAGTTCATCTCCATCTCAACACCTCCCCACGCTGCCTCTTTCATCCTCTCCTAATTCTCCTCACAAGCTCTCRAGGTCTTTCTTCAAAAGCTGATGGGCTCTGTTCACTCCTTTGAGCTCAGTTTTGCTCAGGAAGGTGTGAATTAAAATCAAAAGGCTCCAGGTGAGCAGGCTGCACATTGCCACACCTGCTGGAGTAACCCTCCAATTCATTTCTGAGTCTGCATCCAAATCCAGCCAGGAGACTCCCAAATCCATCAGATGCACAAGCCCAGCACAGCTGGAGAATTCCTCTGACTTTAATTGTGGAGGGTTTTGGGAGACAAAATCCTTCTTTTCCAGCCACAAACATTCCCCTTTTGAGAAAGCTGAGGGTCASAACTCAAGGGTGTCAAGTGAAAAACAGCCACAAAATCCCAAATCCATCTGGTGCCTGTCCGTGGAAAGAATCTCTAATTCCTGCCCCACCAAAAATCATCACCAGGRCCAAACCAGGGCAGGCTGCAAGTCCAAAAGCACTGAAAAACACTGAATTTCCTCAGGAAAAGAGTGAGGAATGCAACAGCAAGAACAGGGATTGGGAACAACCCAGGCCCACCAGGGACCTGCAGAGCATCCAACCACACACACACGAGAGAATCCCACATACAAAGGACCCTGGGATTCAAACTGAGCAGGAAAAACACCTTGAATCCTTCAAAAACCCTTTTATTTCCCTCAGAAACCTCCCTGAGACCCCACCCAGGGACATCTCCCAGCCTTTAACAAGGGGCCACCATCTGTGGGTGCTGTGCTGAGCAGTATTTACCCATGTAAGAGGCACAGCCACATCCAAATTTAATCAGAATGAGAGCAAATCAAGCACCAAACCAAATAAAGCCTGCAGCTYCTGTGCAAACAGCACACCCTGCTACAGCTTTTGACTGTGGCAATGCAAAGAGTTATTTCAAGTTAATTCTGTTTGCTCTTCTGAGACTGCAGATCACTAACTCCCTCCCCATTTTTGTACTTCATCATCGTTTTGCTGCTCTYAAAATGACAGCAGTAATCCTTCCAACAGAATCAGTCAGTGCTCAGAAAGAGCAGCCACAAGAACGTTGCTTTGCAGGAATTTCAATCAGAACACCAAAATAATGTGGGRTGTTTTGGAGGAGTCACTTTGGATGTCAGGCCTCGTTCAAAAATTGTTTTGAGAAAYTCTGTTTGCTCGAGTAGATTCAATAAAACCTTTCTGTTTATCATTTTAGCATAATGCCTGTGAGAGAAAGGTGGAATTTAACATTCACCCACCACAAAGGAGAACCCAACCAGCTCCTCTCTTCAAGGAGGGATTTATTCTGAGTTTAACTAAAATAAAACCAACCCTTCCTTTGGGGTCTTTCCCTGATCCAATCCCTTAAAAAAATTCTCTTTATCAGTCTCTCACCATCATTGTCCAGAGCAGCTGTGGCTGCCCCTGGATCCCTGGAATGTGGCACCAGCTCAGGGGTGGCACCAGCTCAGGGGTGGCACCAGCTCAGGGGTGGCAGTGCCCTGCCAGGCCACGCTCCTTCTCCCTCCCCTCACACAAACCTCATTAAGGCACAGCCTAAAACATAAATATCATTGATTTTCACTCAAATATCCCTGATTTCTCCCTGTGGATCACGAATATTTTTATTTCCACCTGCATGGAGAGGCTGGATGTGGTTTGGCTCCTGGTTTGGAGGACACATCACCTGCCTGCTGGTGTTCCAGGCTGACAGAACCCCACACATCCCTCCCCACGTGTCACCACGGGGTGGTTTGGGAAGCACAAGGTCTGGGCAGACCTGTCASTCATTCCTTGTCCACAGGCTCCACACGAGGCCATGGAGCTTTGGTCCAGTGGATGAATGTCCTGGACACAGAGTTCCAGGCATCTGTCCTGGTGTCACAGCGTGGGGTTTCATTTTCCCAAGAGGAAACTCCTTCTCCTGCTGCAAATGCCACTGTCATGACAATAAATGCAGGGGCCATCTGGAACTGGGAGATGCTTTGCCTCAAGAGGGTTTTTAAACTGCTTGGGAACGAYTTTTGTTGTTACAGACTTGAAAATCTGCATTGCTCCTTGTCTGAAATGTGGCAGGGAGCAGGGAGGTGGGGGAATCTTGGGTAAAAAAAATAAAAATACCAAAGAACTCTYATTAAAAAGGGCATCACCTGTAATTCCTGCTCACTGTAAGAAAAAAAAAAACAATATCCAGCTTTCAAAAGAAATGTGTATCAGCTCTGAGGGCTGCACAGGGCAGTGGGGGATGAGTAAAACGGAATTGGAGCACATGTGATAAGAAAAACATCCTTTCATTCAGGAATTAAASATGTCCTGGCTCATCYATGGTGACCRCARGGTGCCCAGAGAAGYTGTGGCTGCCCCTGGAARTGTCCAAAGCCAGGTTGGACATGGAGGCTTGGAGCAGGCTGGGATGATGGAATGAGACTTCAAGGTCTCTTCCAATCCTTGGATTCCATGGTTGCCTCTGGAATCTGCTGCTTGCCGGGTGGCCCTTCCCAGGCCAGCAGGAGAGCTTTTCATGGCCAGAAATCCCAAAAATTCCCCAACTCACCCCACAGCACGAGGAGATGAAGAGGACTCACACAGGATTTGGGGGCAGAGTGCCAGGGCTGGGTGATCCCTGCACCTCCTCCACCATCCTGGCTGGCTCCGGGAGGCTCCTGCAGCTTCTCCGTGCCAGGATGCTTCCCTGCTTTCCCCAAACCCTGCAGGGACGGGTTTGGAAGGAAAAGCAGCATTCCCAGARCTCTGTGAGAGAGCTCTCAGTGCTGGCACAGCCYCTGCCCTCCAAACTGACACCAAACCCCTCCTGGAGTCCCCAGCCTGGCACTTCCCGGGAATTCGCTCTGCTTTGAAGGGCGGGAGGAAGCAAGGAGAGGTCAGAGCAGACAATGACATTTTTAAACTGAAAATGTAATTGCAGTTTCCCTCTGAGGCTGGTAAATACACTCTCAGCTATAAATAGGCCCCKTTCCCATCGCTTTTAAAAGGAGCTTAATTAATTTATCAGTGATCAGAGCAAAGGCAGAGCTTTGTGCCACGCTCAGCTCTGTCTCCTTGAGGYGTCCAGGGCCACGTCTCACCTGCCAAACCAGGAGAGGGGCAAGGCAAAGCCTCTTCCCAACCCAATCTCATTTCCCACCCTGCAATTTAATAACCATTATTGAGCTGTTTAAGATGCACAGGTGGCTCTCCACGTCCCCAGAAAAGATCTTCYCTCTGCAGGCACAGGATGCATTTTTTGTGGGTTTTTTTTTGCTGTTGGCTGACACAGCAGCAATCAAAGGTTGTTGGCATTCCAAGGATGCACTGGAGCCACTGGAGAAAAGATGGATACTGGGACAGGGCAGTCAGAGCTGGTGATGCAGAAGTAATTTCATGGGTGAGGAAAAGCAGAAGGTGCTTTAAGAATATTCTTAATGCAACGAGGTGAGGACTTGGAGTTCAGAGGTGCTGCTTTCTCAGCTCCTGGCCCTTTCCTGGGATGTGTTTTTCCCCAGTGGGATGTTGGTGGTGCCATTCCCAAGGGACCAGGGAAAGATGCTGTAAAACACYTTGGGTTGTGCTTAAAATCTCCTCATTTTGCCCTGTTTGCTCTGCAATTCCATGGAAATTGAGCAAAGGGGAAAAAAATCACCCTGTCTCAAAATTCAGCATTTTCATTAAAGCCCCATTAACACCTTTAAGAATTTTCCACTTTAAAAAACAGCACTTGTATTTAAAAAGTTTACAGGTTATTTTGCTTGTGAATGTCTTGTGGTTTTCCATGAAATCTGAAAGCAATTTGGGGGCACAACAAGCTGGGTGTGAAGAACYGGTAAAAATATAAAATGGCATTTATAAAGGGCGCAGTAAACAACACTTGATTAATAACRGCTAATAAACCCATTAATTGGTGAAGAGTCTGGGTGTTATGATTAATAATTCCCTCAAATTCTTAGCAGAAAGTCTGGGAAATTAATCTTAGGAGAAAGATTGAATGGAATAGATGAGCTGCTGGAAAACAGCTGGGAAAGAAGCTTTGGAAATCTTTACCTGGGAGAAGCTGGGAGGTCACAGGGGACAATCCCAGACCCCAAAGGGGCTGAAGACCTCGAGAGCTCCCAGGGTGGCTGAGGCTGCCTCAGCTTGAGGATAATTCACCTTCTGGCCTTTCTCCTTCCCTCCCCTCTCCTGCTTGTTAAATATTTTTATATTTGCCAAGTTTTCAGTGAAAGTGGGATCAGGAAGCTCAGCTGGATGTGCCCTCCCCCCACTGTGAGGCACAATCAAGCCCACTTTGATCACGAAATTTTTAATAAATCATTAGAGAAAACTGCTCAGCCCCAGCCCCTGCCCTCTCCAGCTCCATAAAATCCCTGCTGAGGCGCTAAAGGATGGWTTTGAGTCCCGACTTGTGCACCTGAGTCACGGATCCCTGTTTACACCCCGACTAAACATCGTGTTTCCCAGTTTAAACAGCTTCCTTCCCAAAAACAAGCACCCGGGGCGGAGTTTCCCCCGCAGGCTCCATTCGCTTGAGCTCGGCTTAAGCCTGGCTTTGATGGTTTAACGGGAATTTCCACGCAGGGCTCGAGGGGTTCCCGACGAGGGGAAGATTTCACCCTCTCCGCACTTCAAAGGCGCAGCTTTTCCCATCCCCGTCGTGCTCCAAACATTTCTCATCCCTCCAAACACTTCTCATCCCTCCAAATCCCTCCGTGGAGCTTTAACAATCAGCCCCGCGGCCAGCAGGGATCTGGGAAAAGCTGGAAAAGCGGGATAGCTCCAAGCMCCGACATCAAGGGAACGTCCTGCACAGCCTCCAGCATCATTCCACCCCTAATCCAGGGCTGCACCTTCCCAATTGGAGCTGTTTTGAAGGAAAAAGAGAGGGAAAACTTTCCCAGCTGGAGTCACTCCAAGCAAAGCTTTTCCAGCATCCGAGATAATCGGGAATTCTGCAGCTGGGATTGCACCCACTGAGGGCAGCTTTGCAATCCCAGCGCATCGAGAATTCCAGAGCCTCCTGCTCCTGCCTGTGCCAAAAGCTGGGCTCAGCTAGTCTCGGCCTAGGGGAAACTGCTCCTGGGTACAGCCCTCGAAATGCCAGGCTGGGGGGAAATGGCATCTGCTGCCACTTGGGTGTTTTAGGCAGGGAAACAAGGGAAAGGGAAAATGAGGGATCAGATGGAAGGATTTGGGTGATATTTTTTTAAAAGAGCAACAATGAATAAGAAGGGGGTAAAGGGTCAAGAAAGAGGCAAGAAGAAGATAAAAAAACAGATGTGCCCAGCTCTTCCCAACTCCAAGTTAAACATCCCCGAAAACCAAAGCCCCCCTTCTCTCTGAAACAAGGAAAAAATGTTTGGATCTCCTCAGTGACCCCCAKGAAAAATCCCTGGCCACCTCCCAGCACTGTCCCCTTTGGAATTCCATGGCAGAATTCCATTCCACACCAGCCAGCTCCAGGCAGAGCCACCAGCTCCARAAATCCCTCTGGAATATCAAGGTGTCAGCACAAAATCACATCCCACACTGGACAGAGGAGGAGGAGGAACTCAGTGTTGGTCGATTTTCTCTAAATTTTTGCTTAAATCACTTATTTTGCACAAATTTATAGGTGCAAACAAGTGGCTGTGGTGCCAGCCAGGGCATGGCTGCATTTTCCTGGGATTTTGCAGTGTCAGGAAATAATGGATGGGTTTCCACAGCCCCMAAATACAGGTGATAGATAAATACTTTGCCATCTTTCAGGAATATTTTAACAGCTTTCTCACACATCCACTGGCTGAGTGGCAAATTATTTATTGAACAATTTACCTGAATAGCATCACATACCTCCAATACCTGTTTTTTTAGTCAAAGATTGAGAGATAAAAAAACCCATCAGCTCTTCCAAAGACTTGTCCAGTGTGTTGGAAACTTTTCCAGACCMGGAGATGAGGTTGGGCAGGAGAATATTTGGGGYTTTTTTCTTCCTGYWAGAAAGAACCCAAACAACCAAACCCAAAATAAGTCAAATAGCTCGTGGCATGAATCAATCTTAATTGTTTCCTACATTTTTCTAGGAGCAAAGAGAAGAGCCCTGACCCCAGCAGGCAGAAATGGCAGGAAAATAAAACTCCTCCTAGAGAGGGAGGTGACCTTGAGCAGCTCCCCCAGCCCCAGGCAGGGACACTTCTCAATCACACTGGGGAAGGAAAATGAATCTGTCAAAAAGCAGTGACAGTGCTCAAATCAGAGCCAGCATTTGTTCATTTGCCCTGCACCTCTCCCTTCTGGGGTTGGAGGATTTATCAAATGCATATTTGACCCAAGAGAGAAAATACTTMACCCCTWRCCCAAAACCCCACTWTTYTACTAAAGATTTAAGCTGGGATTTMCTCTCTGTCCAAGACACTCCTGTGRGAGCCTTTCCAGGGGACCTGAGTGTCCCAAGACCTTTGGGRATTTCAGTTTTCCTYTCCATGAAGCGAGGCCAAGATCTCMTTTCAGGGGGATGGTGCCACTTCAGCTTTCAAACTGCAGAAAAACTTCATCTACAAGCATTCAAAACTTCATRTGCAAGCATTCAAATCCTTTTCAAACCCACTTTGAAGTGCTGGCCCTTTGCTTTTGCCACTTAGCCCCGTTTAAGGAAGATTTTWATTGGATTTAAAAGGAACAAACAGCAAAGGGGAGGTTTTGTCATCGCTTCCCTCAATTTCACCCCCCCCAGAGCATTTTTCCAGTCTGAGAGATGGACAAAAATTCCAGAAAAAATGAGAAATCCCAAGCCCAAACCATAAATTCCAGATGGGAAGCTCCACTGGAGCACCCTTTCCACTGGATAAATCGTGCATTGCACAGAAACATCCAAGAATTCCCCCCCAAACATTCACCTGAAACAAAAAGTTTCTGTTCAGAGTAACCAGAAGCAGAATCCTGACAAAAATGAGTCTCCAGCCTCGCACATCTTGCAGAGGAATTAATGCATTATTCAAAGTGTGAGGCTCAGGCTTGGCTCCATCACTCAGAGCAGCAGCGCAGGAGRAACGGGGATGCAGGAGAAAACATTTAAAGGTTTTATTGCTTCATTTAAAAGTAAAAAATCCCAAATCTAAATAAAATATGATTCCACCAGGAATAGAAAAGAAAAAAAAAAGCACCATTTCTGCCCCTGGCAGGTTTTGAAACAGATCATTCAGCTGCTTAATTCACCTTTACCTGGAGATGTTAATTACTGGTCAGGTGCTGATGCTGGTGATTATTTAGAAATCTGTGAAACATTAGTAGCAAAAAATAAAAAAAAAAAACAAAACCCACTCCAACATCATGTTCTGACCTTCTCCTTCTGTTTTCATTATGAAATCCTTGAAGCACAGACAGATTTTGCTCCTTTTCTAACAGGAATGAGGCTCATTTTCATGCCAGGCAGGGCTAATTCCTGAGCAAACGCCTAAAAACTTCCAGAACAAAAATGTTCGTGCATAAAACCCAAATTCTTTGCAGTCCTGCTTTGCATAYGTTAGAATTAAACCCAYGTTAATGGATGGTTACCTGAATACAAATATCTCAAGGGAAAAAAAAAAAACACAATTCCTTTGCAGTTTCATACCCTGAAATGCAMTGGCAAAAATATAGAAAATAATTYACTTTAGTGGGCAGATATTTTGGCATCTTCACGTTGAGTACCAAGTCAGAGCTGAGATAATTATTTTTCTTTCTATAAACTGCACATTTAATCAATAAAAGGCCTTTTTTTAAAATCCAAGATTCAGTACCAGTTCTCAGAACTCCTCTGTATCATGCAGSTATTTTTCTTTACACGGTGTCAGCAGCTCCTGCAGATTCATGGGGTTTTCATTCATCCAACTGAAGAAATTTCAAAATTAATTTCACTTTGACCTAAGAAAGTTTTATTCTTATCTTTGACAGTAATAGAGAAGAACTCAGAGGGCCAAAATACAAAAGGGCAAGGAGGGTGGACTCCACATGAATTTTAATCATCTCACCCTTCTTGCTCATGACTTTAGGGATTATTCATAATTTTTTTAGAGGTTTTATGTTTGTAGACAAAGACAAATGATTCAGGTAATCAAGCTAACCCTGGTCCAGCCATACTTAAAAAAAAATAAATAAAAATTAACTCAATTCAGCCTCTAACACTGAATAGATCCGTAAATACACTACAGGAATTGAACTCCCTGATTTTCAGATATCAAACATTTCAAACTCAGCAGATTTGCACCCAGTTATTTGCAGTGTTAAATTGGAGCTCTCTTTTCCTTCTTAGAGACCTTGAGGAGAGTATCACATTTCAGATCTCCAGAGCAAGAACCGGAATTCAGGCTGACAAAAATGGCTTTTAAGCCAGGGAGAGAAGCAGGGTCTGAGCTCTGGGTGGGACCAGAGTGGGCTGCAAGAGCAGCAATCACAGAAATTACATCAATTACACTGCACAGCGAGGCCAGCTAAGAAAGGTCCTTTTCCACCACGTTTTCTTCATATTACCATGAAAAATTAAGGRAAAAAATTCCCTTTTTCCTCCCTGCTAATGGAACAATATCACAACCTTTAAATGCCCTTAAAGAGGGAAAACGTGATCACTCCACAACTCCATTAAATGATGTTTTTAGCGCTAAAACACCGAGCTGGAGTCTTTGAGAAGCAAAGAGCTCATGAAGTTGAGAGCAGCCCTCAAAGCATCCACCGGGGCTTTGCTCAGGGCTCTGTTCCCTCCACATCTCCTTCCACCCCTTCCTGTAAACGCTTTTGAGCACAAACCCCTTCACACATTCCGGGAGAGTTTGCACTTTTGCATAAAACATGAAAATCTTTGCTGCACCGCTCAGCGCGGCCGGCAGGAGCCATCGATCCCCGCCTTCATCCCCTCTCCATCCCAAAGCCATCCCTCACACCGCCTGTCACCCGGGGCTGACACGTGTCACAGCCTGCCATTATCCACCCTGCCAACTCCAACAGCACCTGCAAGAGGGGGAAAGATTTAAAATCCTCCCGGCGAGCAGCTTGTTTTGGGTTTTTTTGTTTGTTTTGTTCGCCGCGGCCTCCTCACGGCGCGGAGCCGGCGGCCGCGGGGACAACGCCGGGAATGCGAAATCGCTCTTGTATTAAAGATAAAGGAAACAGAGCTRAGGTCAACAAGCACAGCAGAATGATAAATCTGCACTGCTTGTTGTACACATCGCTGGCTTGAACGCGGAATTCGGAGTTTGCTGTGGTTTTTAGAGGGGGGAAATCAGCAAAAACTACCTGAGGGAGAGTTGGTGTTGTGGCCTGGTTAGAAAATCCTGGATGCTCTGCTTTTGGCCTTGGTGCTGCCATCACAGGAAAAATTGGAATACAGTTCACCCACCTTGTTGTGGGTAGAAATACTAAAATAATTCTGTCTTTAGTCTCCTGGTAGCAATGCTTTAAATCGCCCTGTTGGGCTCAGGGATCCTCAGGTTTAGGGAGGGGAAAGCAGCAAAAAAACCCCTCAGGGAGAGTTGGTGTTGTGGCCTGGTTAGAAAATCCTGGATGCTCTGCTTTTGGCCTTGGTGCTGCCATCATAGAAAAGATTGGGATAGATTTCACCTATAACAAAATAATTCTATTTTTACTCTGCTTGCAGCAATGCTCTAAATCGCCCTCTTGGGCTCTGGCTTCCTCAGGTTGCCAAAAACCTCCAGTGCCATTAGCAAAAGCTGCTTGTGGCTTTAACGTGGAATTTGGAGTTTGCTGCAGTTTTTAGAGGGGAAAAAGCACAACAAACAGCCTGAGGGAGAGGTTGGTGTGGTGGCCTGGTTAGAAAATCCTGGATCCTCTGCTTCTGGCTTTGGTGCTGCCATCACAGGAAAAATTGGGATGCATTTCACCCACCCTGTTGTGGGTAGAAATAGTAAAATAGTTCTATTGTTATTCTCCTTGTAGCAAAGCTCTAAATTCGCCCTCTGGCACTGGATGGGCTTTAATGTCCATTTTAATCCAAGGTTTTTTATGATTCCTACAGAGCTCCTGAATCCCCCCAGGTTTGTGCCCTCCATGGGGACTCCAAGGCTCTGSAGTGACTTCAGTCCTTGGCTGCAAACATCTCCCTCAACAGACAGAGATTTTAGAAAATCAATTCTCGTTAGTTTTGAAGCCCTGTCCATGAGAAGTTTGGTTTTGTCTGTTCCCAGCACCATCCAAAGGGAACAAACAGCAGACCTCAAATGATCCTTTTTCAGGTGCATTTGGGCATCGTCCCGCAGCTTGGAGCCCCTTCCTCTGCAGCTGAAAGCTTTGACAAARCCCTTGCTGACCTCAGGAAGGTTTCAAAGCTGAGAAACAACGCAGAAATTCCTTTTATCAGCTTTGTTCTTCTGATCCCAGTGCTCTTTACAGATTTTATGCACCTATCAGCTCAAACGATGGCTGTAAGTTCTGACCCGAATTTGCTCCTTCCTTTTAGTACACAATTAAGTTGATAATAACACCAGGCTTAGTACCCGGACTTTTTAAAATTCATCATCTTTTTTTCTTCCTTGATGTGGTTTTATATCTCCAGCACTGTCTGGGGCACAAAACTCCTGGCACAGCTGCTCTGAAATGTGCTGGCTGCTCAGCATCCCACAGGTATTTTTCCAGAATTTCCACACCCTCTTTATAGCTCATATTTTAAAACTTCATGTGATCCAGCCCCTCATTTCTTACCAAGGGCTTCCATAAAAATGTTCCGTTAACAAGTGGAAGACCAGGCTTGTTTAGTAAATTATTTTATATTTTTTATACTGTAGAGCTCAGAGTAATTGCATGAAGTGAGTTTAAAATGTCACCAGTGTTACAAGGAATGTTGTGCTGTGTGGAATGTGCTGTTTGCACAGACAGGAGCTGCTCCCAGCAATCACCACACTCTTGTTAACAGCAGGAAAAGTGGAGTTCACAGCTTTCTGAAACTCAGGAATGGCTCCAGGGGATTCCCTTTACCGGCACGAACCCCAGCCCAGCACAGAGAGCATTTCACTGCACGTCCTTTACCCAGCACAGCCCACATTCTCTCCTGAATCCATTTCTTCACCTTGTGTCCCCATGGCTGTGTTCTGGAGCCACACTCAGTTCCCTCCATGGATCCCAGAAATCCCACAGGGCTGGAACGGCTCCCTGAGTTGTTGTTGTTCTTCCAAAATAATTCAGCCACAACAGCAGTGAGTTCCCAGAGCTCTGTSCCAGCAGGATGAAAACTGAACAMTCCAGCTCTGAATCCCAGATTGATTTGGGATRGAAGGGACCTTAAAACCCAYCCARTYCCACCCCCTGTYCTGTGCTACCCCACACAACTTTTCCAGAGACTCCCAGCCCCTCTCTCCTCAATGCACAAAGAGCTTTTACTCAATCAGGGCTGATAAAAAAATTAAATCCTCATTCACCAAAGGAATTAATGATCAGATTGGATTAATCTGAGCAACTACTGAGGTCTCAGTGCTGCCACTGAGTCAACAAGAATCATTTGATAMGATTCACTATGAGCTGAACATGGCTTTTGCCCCAAAATGATTATTAACTATCAGAATATTTATGACAGTTTATCTGGCCAGAATATTCAATGTGCCAGAGGCAAGGAACAGCAGCAGGAGTCACTGTATGAATGAAAACACATTTTTGGGGGTGTTTTCCTTTTTTAAATTCAATTCATTTAGTCTGCCACTGAATGTCACAAGCCCCCACGACGTCCCTGACTCTTGCTCTTTGCATTTGAGCAGCCAAAAAGATAAATAAATAAAGTGTGAACTCATCCAGCTCCGACAGCTCCGTATTGAGCATCCATCAGAGCTGAGCCCTGCGTGCTGTTTATTCCAGCATGTGTTTGGAATAYATTTTGCTCCTGATGAACCAGTGACAGGACTTAGGTGGAAAACAAGCACAAGCAAAGTGAAACTTCTTTCTTCTTGTTAAACAGTTTTGTCTCCCAGCGCTGCTCTGTAACCTTGGGAAGGACAGCAAGGCCCCAGCACAGCTACCAGAGCACAGGAGGCCCCTCTTTGATGTGACACAGAGCTGGATCCRGGATGAAAATGCAGAGGAAAAAGGCATTGCTTTATCATTCCTGCCCTGATATCCCAAACATTCCATCCTGTGATCTGCATGGCTCTGATATTCCCAGCATGCAGATCACGAGACGGAAAAGGCTGAAAAAAAATGTGGGGAAAATGGTCTCAGTTTAATCTTCCAGAGCTGGTTAGAAAACATGCTCCTTTAGGAAAATGGATGTCATTTAGATAAATCTGGGAATAGATATTTTTCCTTCTTTCTTATCTCCCTAGCTCTTAGGGGAGTGCAGCAGCCCATCCCTGAGGATGGAGTGGTGCCAGGCCCTGCTGCCCAACCATCCAGGGCTTGGCCTGCCCTTCAGTGCCTCCTACACCCAGAGAAACCTCTTGGCCTTGGGCTCCCCCAAAATCATCACATTTGAACAGAAAACTCCACCCCAGCTCCATCATTTCCTCAGGACACCCAGCCCCAAGAGCACAGAAGCCACGTTCCTCTATTAACCTGATGAAACATTCCACAGAATAACATAAAAGTAGAAAATTCATGTCCCTAAATTTATATTAATGTACTGGGAGGGTGAGAAGGCCTTGGAATAGAATTCCCTGAGAAGTTCTGGCTGCCCCTGGATCCCTGGAAGTGCCCAAGGCGAGGCTGGACAGGGCTTGGAGCAGCCTGGGACAGTGGGAGGTGTCCCTGCCATGACAGGGGGTGGAATTGGATGGGATTTATGGTCCTTCCAGACTCACCCTTCTCTTCTCTTCTCCTCCTGGAGGTTTTGTCCCAGAGCTCACCTGGCCCAGCCCAAATTTTGAGTGGTTTTTTAATGAAAATTTTACAAAAATTTCCTGAGAGGCTTCTTGCAAAGGAAACGTCCAGGTTTGGAAAAGGCAGGGTTGGGATGTGAGGAGCAGAACCTCTCATCTCCTGCTGGAAGAGTTTTCCCATCTTCTGTTTAGGAACTGTGCTGGAAATTTGGGAGTGCAAACAGTAAACAGCCATGTTAAATAACAGGGCTTAATAACAATGTTATAATTAATAATTTCGATAATTTTAATAATTTTGATAATTATTTTAAATAAATTATAATTATTATTTAAATATTATTTAATAATTATTACTTAAGAATGAACTAATTGTTGTTAAAACGAATAATTACTTTTAATAATTGAACTAATGATAATAATATTGTTAAGTAATAGGGCTTAAATAACCCCATAAATAACCCTGCTATAACAGGGCTTAATAATAACATTATAACCAATAATTTAAATTAATAATTAAATACATATTATTTAAATAATTATATCTATAATTATGTGATAATTTACTTATAAATATTATTTAATTATTATTTAATTATTATTTAAGAATTTTTTTTGTTGTTAAAATGAATAATTACTTCTAGTAATTGAATTAATAATAAAAATATTGTTAAATAATAGGGCTTAAATAACCCCATAAATAACCTTTCTGCTACCTGAAAAATCCCAAATTCCGATTTATCTCCCACAAAAACAGGAGGCATTTGGTGCAGCCAGGGCCGGGTTTAAGGCTGACCAAGAATGCCACCTGCAGGCCTTTGTCACACATTTTCCCCCAGCTAAATAAGCCCCAGCAGCACAAACAAAACTTAAAGCGAGTGCTCAGCACAGTGGATGTTAACAGGACTTTCATGTGCTAATGGAGAGTTCATTAAAAATAAACAAATACAAAAGGAAAATCCTTGGAACTCCTCACACACACAAAAAAAATCAAAATCAAAGCCTACAGACCCTAAAACACTAAATTTTTAATGGAATAACCTAGAGAGGATCATTGTCATTACAGCTCCGTGTTCTGCATGCATTTTTGATAAGGAAACTTTGTGCACAGACTATTTTTAATTTTGATTTTAGGGGGTTTTTTATTTTTCCATGCTAATTTTTTTGGCTTTTCTTTTTTTAAATTTAAAAACTGTTTTAACATAATAATGAAATATAATACAAAATATAACCATAAATATCACCAAAACACAGACTTAATTACCAGAGGTGTTGCTCATTAACACTGACCAGYACTGCTGAGTGCTTGCTTTTTCCTTTTTTATTTTCCTTTTATTTTTAATAAACCAATAAATCTAAACTAAGTCATCCAACAAAATCACCCCACCTCCTTTTAATCTCATTTATAATGAATAAAATGGTGAAATCCTTGCATTTAGGCTCAAGAAGGCATTTGAGGCCCTCACAGGTCAAAAAAAAAATTGAGTTTATTTTGAAATAATTGGTTTGAACACCTTGGACACCCAAGAAAGGCCTTGGGACAGACAAAATTCCTGCAGAAAAGAGAAATGACAAAATCATTGGGAATGGCACAAGAGAAATGGGGTGAGAGAGGAGCAGAGGAGATTTGAGCAGGAAATGGGATTTTTATTATTTCCTTTATCTGAGTAAAGCTGATCAGAGGAAGGGATGATTCAGGGCTCTCCATCAGGAGAGGTTCTAGGACAGGAAATCCCCCAGTTGTTGGGAAAAAAAGGGGAAAAATCCACTTGGATATTTCCCAGGTGCTKCACTCCCCACCTTGCTCAAACCATTTGCACCTTGTCACTGTYTGGGCCAAAAAATTAAAGAGGCTGAGTGACCCCACTGCTGCAGAGAGCAAAAAAACGGGATTAAAAACTCAGGAATTTGGGATTCCATGTCCTTTGGATTCATTCCCATCCACACACAGAGCATCCCCCTCAGCAGCACAAAATCMTGCCCTAAATTCCCAAGAAATTTGGGGATTTCCCTCCTGGGCTGGCCAGTGCTTTCCCCTTCACCTTCCATTGAATGCCACACGATATTTCCTACATTATATATTTTTATCCACGTTTAATCTCTCTCTCTTTTAAAGTTTTATTTAACAGCAAACAGCTCCTGAACAGCACAAGGAGCAAAGTGACAGMAAACAAATGAGTTGCTAAATTTAAAAACCCTGCCCCGTCACCACAGCAACCAGAGCTGCACAATTGCAGAAAGGAAATAAAACCTGCCAGGGAAGAGCAGAGCCAGAACTGCAAAGTGCTGGGCTTGTAATGACACTGAGATCATCAACTCAGCACTTCAGGGCACTCCAGGAAACAGGGCTGGGAGGGAAGGATTTGGTTTTGGGGGGTTTTTCGGGTTTTTTTTGTTTGTTTGTTTGTTTTTTTGTGTTTTTTGGTGGTTTTTTTTGGAGGGGAAAGCCAAGGTTCATGGGTTTTCCTCAGGAAATGGCTCCCAAGCAGGGAAATCTGTGTTTGGCTCATTCTCAAAGGGGCACACACAGCCCTGGAGGCACAAATTCATCCCTGGGCTCACCCCACTGAGGAGGGCTGGATTAATTAGGCAGGATTAGATGACCTCCAAACCTGGAATAACAGAATTAGAGGAAAATTGAGTGGTGCAAGCTCAGGGTCTTGTCCTGAAGAAGAACAATGAGCTGGATTCCATCAGGAGGAGCAGGGCCTCCTTTTTTGTTCTCTGCAAGGAGCACACAAAGCTCTGGAGGCACAAATTCTGCTGTTGGACCTCTGTGGGCACCAGCAGCTCCTCAGATTGGTTTTCTGGGCACGGCTGGGAATTCTTTTTAATCAAAACAAGGAATGCAGATGGGCACCAGCAGCCTGTGAGCTCTGCACTGCAGGGAGAAGAGCTCTGGAAGTGCYCCTGGGGATCCCCCAGCAGCTCTCTCCCCACTGACACCCAGAATTGTCACCATTTATCAGCCCCAGCCCTCAGACAAGTTGGAAGTTCCTTGCCCAGAATTCCCAGCTCAAAACTTCCCATTAATTTCCAGGTTTAATTTATTCAAACCTGGTTTCTACCCCCCTTTGTCCAGCCCACAGAAGCATCCTCAGAGCAGCTTCCCCTCCTCATTTATCCCCCAATGTCCTTGAGAACAGCACCCACCTCCCTTCTGCTGTCTCATTTTGCTCAGCTCCACCAGCAGAGCTGCTCCAGCCCCCTGGGGGATGATCCCTGCCATTCCAGAAGCTTCTCCAGCCATGTGCTCCAGCCCCAGCTGCCTTTCCCTGAGCAAAGGCAGCCACAAGCCCAGCTCTGGGCTGGGAACTCGCCAGCCCCTCTCAGGAAGGGGTCAGAACCTTCCTGAGACCCAGCAGCCCCCAAGGCCCTGCTCCTCCTGATGGAATTCTGCTCATTTATTCCTCAGGACACCACCCCGAGCTTGCACCACTCAATTCTCCCCTAATTCTGTTATTCCAGGCTTGGAGGTCATCAAATCCTGGCCTAATTAATCCAATCCTCCTCGCTGCTGTCTCCCAGTTTTGTGTCATCAGCAAATTTCATTTGTTCAGTTCTGACTCCCGGTGCCAAAATCATTAAAGGAAACATCAAATCCTGTTGGGTCCAWCAGGAATCCCTGAATTCCACTGGCAGCTGCCCTCTCTGCACACAGCCCATTGTTCCCATTGCTCTGCCTCTGAGGTCCTGCAGAGTTTTCCTAATAAATCCAATTATCTCCTGTTTAACCGATAATTGGCTCCTCAGAAACCCCGCTCCAGGATTGGGTCTGGGGAGGCTGGATCAGCTCTGCCTGCTCCTGCAGGCAGCAGGGATCTGCTCTGCCAGGGAAAAGCTGCCCTGGGATCTTTTAAGGTGAGTAGGGACCAAGGTGGGAGGTGAAAATTCCTGATTTACCTCATCCAGAGGGGAAAATCGGCCGTGGGGGGAGGCTGGCACATTTACACTTCAATTTCTTGGGTGTTTTAGTTCCAAGCATGGTCTAAAGACAAATTCTTTTATAAAGGAATGCATTTCTCAGTTTTTTGGGTTTTTTTAATCAAATAATGGGATCTGAACCACCCATTCCACCCATCCTGCCATGGGGGCACCTCCCACTGTCCCAGGGGCTCCAATCCCAACCCAACCTGGCCTTGGGAGCTCCCAGGGATCCAGGGGCAGCCACAGCTGCTCTGGGAATTCCATCCCAGCCAGGAATTCCATCCCAACATCCCATCTCAATCTACTAAACCCTTTTTATTTTAAGGGATTAAAAGCATTTTTAACAAAAAGACGAAAAAAAAACCCAAATAATCAACAACATTCCCACAGCAAAATTCCCGCTACTCAAATATGATCAGGAGATGTTCTCCAGCAGAGTCACCAGGGTAAAACAGGCATTCCCACATGGATAYTTCCAGGATTTCCTCTCCCAGAAGTGGCTCTGACTTCACTGAGGCAGCACCGTGGATGAATYCACCCCCCTCTCTCTGAGACACTCCAAGCAAATCAAGCTTTCCTGGGCCTCCAGCTGGGAATTCCTGCTCCAATAATTAAAACCCTCAGCAGGGAGCCTGTTCCAAAGGTCATCTCTTAACAAAAATTAATCCCATTTCATCTCCTGCCTGTAAAATTCGAGACAAAAATCACAAAGAAATGGATTTACCAGCACATCTCTCTGCTGTCAGCACTGGAAAAYGCTGGTTTTGCTTCCAAGGAAATCACACAAGCACCTTCMRCTCCTATTTCATGGGAAATTAATGCAGGATATCACAGTGCTGCTCCTCAGTGAAGGGAAATAAGTGGTTTACATATTTATTTGTGACCAAATCTGTGGGAATGAAAGTGGGTTTGTGTTGCAGCAAATTGAAATTCTGCCTCTCCCCTGCTGCAGAGAGGATTAGGGGGCCTTTCKTCTCCTGAGGTTTTTGGAGGAATCCAGATTTTGAAGCAAGGGGAATCCCTTTTCACACAGTTCCACACAGTGCAGCAGTGAAATCTCCTGTATTTCCCTTTCCTAAATATTTCCCAGGCAAGCAGGGCATGGGAAAAACCTAAAAATCAGTTCAGGAAGAGGGAAAACCATCATGGAATGCATGGAATGAGAGTGAGCCTCCATCCAAAGGGAAGTGTCCAAGCCCCAAACCCTCCTGCCCAACCAGGAGCAGAAAAAACTTTTTTTTTCCCAATTCCAGGGGGAAAAAAAAATTTACTCCCAAGGAATTCAGCTTTAACTCCATGAAACCCCAATTAGAAACCTCCACCAGGTTTCTGTTATGATTTAATATCATAACAACACACCTTTGGCCCWAAAACTGAATTCACCAAGAAAGCTCAAGGGTTAAGAGCAGGGAGTRATGACCACAGGATCACACACATGAGGGGTTTTAATGAGTGATTATGGCAGTACAAGTTTTCAGGAGAGTTTAAAGCAAACTGCCTTCAAAGCTGCTCTAAAATCCAGCATCTCTTGAAAGCTTCTCCATCATTAATATCAGGAACTGCTGCTGGCCAGAAATGGTGTGGAAATCAATGTGTGCACAGCAAAAACTGACTGAGGGGGGATAGGAAAGAAGGGGAAATGGCAAAAAAACCCTCAGTTTTAAGTGTTTTCTGTTAGAGGTTGGGCATCAAGCACAGAGAGGACACAAGAACTGAAGCCCYAAATCCAGATCTGCAGCATTTCCCAGACTCCAGTTCTCTGTTGTTTTRTCTTTCCCTATTAAATATTGACTGGTTTCATATTTAGACCACAAATCAAGGATATTTATGAGGATGTTCCATGGGTTTTTGTCTGCAAAAGCCAAAACACCAAAGCTCAGGCCCCTCCTGACCTCAGGGGTGACCCCCAGGTCCTGCTCCCTGCAATTCATCAGCTGCACAGCCAGGACCTTTCCAAACCCCTTGGGCCCCAAAATGCACCACCCGAACTGATTCAGAAATACAATTTCTTCTAAAATTAGAGTTGTTTTAGCAGGAAGAGGTATTAAAGTGAATAAAAGCYTCCTGCCCTGGTTTTAAGGTCAGGATCAAAGCAGTCTCATCCTTCCAGGTCACAGCCTGGCTGTCACTGTCACCTCCTGCTCAGCCACCAAAAGGCAAGCTACTCCCAGAAAAACCAGAGCAATTAGGAGAATATTAATAACCCAGCCATGTCTTCTTGGCCACAAATAAATCACAGCAGAAAAACAAATTAAAACCTGCAGTGGTTGCTGAATGCGAGGTGTCTGCGAGCTCTGAGGGCTGGGAGAAATGAGGACACAAYATTGGAGAGCAGAAGGGCTCCTGAAAGCCCCTGGCAACGCTTCCTGAGCCTGTCCTTGAACCAAATCAGTGCTGGAAACCTGGGATGTTGGGAAAGCTTCTCCATGGGAAGGGCTGTGCAGCCTGGCCCAGGGATGGGGGCACGGGAGGGGTTGCACACCCCTGGGGATGTGGCATTTGGGGACATAACCAGGGGCACTGAAAAGCAAAAATCAAGTCAGACCTTGARCATTTGTGGATTTTCCAGTGGTTCATGGATTATTGGATAAGCCCCCAGCTCTGGCTTTGGGGTAAATCCACCCTGGGGGTTCAAGGAAATTCCTGGATTTCAAATCTGAATTGTCCAGGAGAAATCCCCAGGTGAGGATGGGTTTGGGGGGTGTTTTCAAAGCTGAAAGGAGCTCCAGGAAAAWCTTCCCATGTGAAAAAAATTCTCTTTCCTGGCTAACTTCCCCTCAGTGACCATTCAGTGAGGCACTTCATTAATTGTTTCAAAATTGCTTTGCTGCAGTCTGGGTTTAATTCCAACAGTTTTGTTACTGAGTCGAGGGGAAGCAGAACTTCTCCCATCCCTTGGCTTTGATCACAMAAGTGCCCAAGGAACAGGGAATAACAGGTGAATTCCTCTTGGAAYAGGAGACAAAACAGGCTCAAACTTCCCTTCAAGGTTACCATTTAACAGCATGAAAGCCCTTTAGAAACCTCCACCAGGATATTTAAATTTATATAATAACATCTAATATATATTCTATATAATTATATATTAAATATTCTATATAATTATATATTATAGGTTATATATTATATATGATAGATAATTATCTATTATCTATAATTCTCTATAATTATATATTATATGTTATATGTAATTAGATAAATAAATTTATATAATTTTTTATATTTATATATATATACTAATAATTTTTATAATGCACACTTTTGGCCCAAATCCAAACCCCAACCTACATCACCAAGAAAACTTGAGGATYTTTATCTCCCTTTAGGCAGCAAGACAGAGCAGACAGGTGCTGGCATTGAGTTCATCTGAGCATCTCAGGGAAATRAAAATTCCCCCTTGGATCAGCCTGGGATCCACTGGGACAGAGCAAAAATCATGGGCTGAGAAATCCTCATGGTTTTTCACCAGGTGGTCCAAGAGAGCAAGGAATTAAATAACCCCAGCAGCTCCTCCTGAGCATTCAGATGTTTTACATCACCTCTTGCCTGATGCACATTCAGCTTTTTCTCTAAAAAGCAGCCAAAAAAAGAGAAAAATCACTGTTTTCCCATGGGAACAGAGCAGGGCATTTCCTCAGCCAATGTCCTTGTGTCTGTGTGGGCACAGGGAGCTGAAATCCAAATATTTCCTGTACTGAATTCACACAACTCCAGATATTGCTGCCTGTGGGGTCACTCCAGCCCTGGAGTTGCTGATATCCCTGTATTTTCATTAGATCTTGTTTACTCCGAATAAACTCCCTAAAACTGGTTTGATTTTCAGTCACTTTCTTCCTCAAATGCTTCATTTCAGCTTTAAAACAACTTTCCAGTGCCTGGGCTGGGTTTAGTTTYTCTCCTTGATGACTCTTCCAGGCTGCCAAGGGATGCTGTAATTCCAATTATGTGGCAGATGAATTTGGTCTCCGTTGGGAGCAGCAGCTCTTAATTTGGATTTATCTTCTCCTTTTGGTTTTAGGAAGGTTTTATGAGGAAAAAATATATATATTTAGGCCTCTTTTTTTTCCCCCAAGATATTTTCCTTCAAGTGACTGAGTCAATTAGAACCAATTGAGTGGAAAGATTTCAATTGGAGGGAAACAGGGATAACAGCAGTGGTGGAGGAATGGGGAGATAAATTTGGMAAAAAGCTGTTTATAACTCTGATTATTGCTCCAAGAGCCTGGAGTGATTTCCCATTATTGCTGTTCAGCTGGAATTTGTGCTCAGTTCCACCTCTAAAGCCAAATTCGGGGGCAGAGTCAGGATTGGGGATCCCCAAAGGTGCTGACAGCGCTGGGCTGGACCCAGAGGCAAATCCCTCCTCCCCGAGTGAGCCTGGAGGCTGGGAAAAATCGGGATTCGGGCCAGGGAAAACCCCTCTGGAGGCAGAGGGATAAATCCCAGCAGGGACTGGAGGAGCTGCTCATCTGCAGGGTCACAACCTCACCCCAAGGGCATCACCCCTGAGCACTGCCACGTCAAAGAATTGTAAAAAAATTCAAAATCAGAACTGCTGAATTCCCAAAGTCAGCCTGGCACTTCTGAGTAATCTGCAAGTTCCCACACAAAAACAATCTCAGTATGAAAACTCATCAGCAACACAACAATTCCTGAGTTAAAAATCAAATTCACCTCAGTAACAAGGGATTTGTGCCATGAGAATCAGTAAATAAATATGTGAAAAGCCAAGAATACAGAGATTTGACAGACAAGTAAAATACCTTTCACTGACCAATACAGTAATTAGCAAGAAAGCCATTAACCAATTAAAGTTGCAAAAAAGTAAAAACTGAGTTGTGAAAATAAAGAATTGGCTTTTCCTGAATGCAGACAATGGAGTTATCAGCTGATTTACTGCAATCACATCAACATTTCCACCCCATCCCATGGAAAACCCATCCCACAGCCCCAGATCCCGTGCGCAGAGGCAGGACCCTCCCGGCAGGACCCTCCCGGCAGGACCCTCCCAGCAGAACTCTGGATTTTCCCAAGGAATGCCGAGTCCATCCCGAATTTCCCCGGCTCGCAGCGCCACATTGCCATCTGCTGTCCCTGCCTGTCCCGCAGCATCCCCAGAATCCGGCCGGGCTCGGCTCCCCGGGACTCCAATGAAGGGGGTTTGGAGGTTTTAATTAATGAATTCGGGATGAGCTGGGGTCACCCCGGCCACCAGAGCTGCTCCATCACTCAGAGGGGCAGGGAGAGAAAATCCAGGAATGGTTTGGGGTGAGGGAAGGGGTCACAGGCAGAGCAGAGGGGAAATGAATTTACCTGGCTGTCTCAGAGAGAGKCTCCAGCAGAGCCCATACCCCAATTCCTCCTCAAAGAAAATAAAAGAGCATCAGAGGCTCAGAACCTGGTGGTCTGAGTAGGCCAATCAAATAAAATATTCACCTCTCAGCTACTTTTGAAAGTTTCAGATTTATTTTTGTTGGAGAACAAGAGTTAGGAGGGGTTTTTTTACACTGATCTAAGATTCTTTTAGACAAATTTTTCTTTAATTCATGACCAAGACTAAAGCATTAAATAATACTGATTCAAGGATCAAAGGACTTTAAGTATTTTCAGGTGATTTCAGGGAACCTACTGCTCATGTTCCCATCTGGCTGAGCTCTATAAATCAAACCCTGGCATTTTCATCAAAATCAGAGGTGATCAGAACTGATTCCTAGAGGGAGTTTGGAGCCATGCAAGGACTGCAGGAGCTGGGARGGAGTTTCATTCCATGATTTGAACATCCTAATTACGAACTGTGCTGGGAAATGCCCTACCTGTGCTGGTCCTGATGGTGTTCAGACAACGGACAAAGGATGCGCAACTTCCTCAAACTAATCCATGCAAACATAAATATTGTTGTTAAAACATCACCAAAAGAACACCTAAACCAAGGTGCTGCCCTTTCCTCCTCTCACACCCCGAGGGAGAAGATGTCCCAACCTCACAGAAGCACCTCCAGCCCATCCGGGTAGAGCAGGAACCCCGTGAAGACGCTGTCGTCCTCCGCGCCGGCRTAGAGCCCGTTCCAGTCCTTCCCCACCTCCAGCCACACTTGGTCCCCCACCCTCAGCTTGAGGATGGTGAGGAAGGAGGCCTGGTCGATGTCCTGGCCGTAGAGGGTGTCCCTGGCCTTGGCCACCCTCCTGCTGGAGGCCACGAGGCTGAGGCGCGCGGGGCGGCCTCGCACGGTGACGTGGTAGGAGAAGACGTAGGCGCCGGGCACGCTGCAGTTGAACTTGCCCGTGGCGGGGTCGTAGTCRCGGCGCTCGTTGTACCACACGCGGTCGAAGCGGATGGGCACGTTGGGAGGAGGGAAGGGCCTGGACAGCCCCGCGCTGAAGGCAGAGCGAGGGGCCCTGGGGACGTCCCCACGCGCGCCCTTGGCCCCGCGGGAGCCTTTCTTGCCCGGGGAACCCCGGCCGCCCTTGGCACCCGCCTCGCCCTTGGGGCCTGCTGCACCCACGGGGCCCAGGTCACCTTTGTCACCCTTGAGGCCTTGTTCTCCCTTCTCTCCCTGCTTGCCAGCCATCCCCTGGCTGCCCTCGGCACCCGTGTCCCCTTTGCTGCCCTTYTCCCCCTTGGTGCCCCCTTCCCCTCGGTCCCCCTTGGCCCCTCGGCCCCCCGGCTCCCCGCAGAATCCCTTCTCCCCCGTGTCCCCCTTCTCTCCCTTGTGCCCCTGTTCCCCGCCCGCCCCTGGCTCTCCAGGGTCCCCCCTGTCCCCTTTGTCTCCCTTGGTGCCATTGTCACAGGTGTCCCCTTTAGCCCCCTTTTGGCCCTTCAGCCCAGGGAAGCCGTAGCTGCCCTTGTTGCCTTTGGCTCCAGCTTCACCTGGGAGGGGAATAAAGATTAAAAACAATGAAAAAGAATTGCTCTGGAGATGGAAGGACCATCCAAAGGGGTTGGTCCTTCCATGCTGGGGCAAAAAACCCAGTTCAGAGCAATCCTGGGTTTTCCAGACCTACCTTGCAGCCCAGGTTTCCCTGGATAACCGGGGCTTCCACTGGCTCCTCGCTCACCTGGCTCCCCTTTTCCTCCTAGGACATTGCAGCAGGAATGAGTTCATTACCTGGTGCTGGTGTGTGACCATGTGCCTGTGTCCCTCCCTCCACCAATGACACAGATGTGAGCTGTGTGGGCTTTAAGGAAACACCTCCAGGAACCTCAGCTGGATCCCACAGCCCCCTGAAATCCCACATTTCTGCCCCTCTGCTGCTGTTTCATGGAAGATGGAGAAGGAGCTCTGCATTCCTCATTCCAGGGTGGCCAAAAACTTTTCTCCAGGAGTAAATCGCTGCCTAAGGGGCTGCAGAGACTGAGCAGCAGCTCTGATGGTGCTGGGACCCCGGGGCATTCTCCAGAGGCAGCAGCAGGATCCTGTCAGGATAAAGCTACTCCAAGCCCCCAGTGAAGGGCAGGGTTTCCTTTCAGGAATACTTTCAGGATAGTGATTGCCCAGCATCCTAACTGAGGTTCTTTTGCCTGAAATTCTGGAGTTGAAATGCAGATTTTACACCTGCACACAACTTTCCTGGTGGCTTTTTCCTGCTTCTGTCCTTCATCCAAAGCAAACTGAGCCCAGATTTTGAGCTCCTGTTCAGAACACGAATTCTCGAGTCAGATCTTTCTGAGCAGCTGCTCCTGTTCCACCTGAACAAACACTGCCACCACCTGAGCTCCTGTCCCTGCACTGATGCCAGCCAAGCCTCTCCAGGGCTCAATCCCTAGCAGCAGTCTTCTTTTGCTTTGAAAAATATGGCTTTTTAATAATCTTGTGGCGTTTTTATGAGGACAGCAGCATTTTCCATGAGTCTGCTTTACCTCTTTCTCCTTTAGAGCCTTTTGGACCTTGAGGGCCGGGAGTTCCCTGCAGTCCTGGCAGCCCAGCATCTCCCTTCTCCCCCCTGGGACCTGTAAAATCAACAGAATTATCTCAGTAATTCCAAAGGYTTCACTTCTAAATCACATTTTCATCAATACCTCAGCCATGYGGCATTGAGGGGKGTGTGTGAGGTGATTCCATCACCTTGGGAAGAGCTGCTTGTTTTATTTGATATCATCAAATCTCACAGCTCTGCATTTCACTCTGGGCCGTGGTTAAAGACTTTTTAAAATGAATTTTGAGCTGCCTCAGAGCCACAGGAGCTCAGAGGCCCATAAAACATCAGAAATTAATCTGTCTTTAATATCTAAGCACGTCCAAGGAGCTGCCACAGCTTTGGAACTGTCCSTTTCCTGAAGGAGAATTAATTCTGCAAATATAGAAGGGGAAGCAGGCTGAGAGCTCCACGCTGCAGAAAGGAGGGAYTGAAATCCTTCCCCTTTTCCTTGGAAATCCAGAGATTCCCAGGGCCTATCTGGGAGCAGATTATGGCACCACAAAGACTTATCCATCAAGAGATGAGAGATCCTTTTACAGCCACCACAATTCCCATGAGCCAGCTGTTCCCAAACATGGGAAGTGAAAATCCTTGGAGTGCATTGGATTAAAGGAGAATTATTTCATGATTTTCCCACCTTTCCTCAGATGAATCATTCCCATCCCCAATATTAGTGCTAATTAAGTGAACTTTTGCAGACTAATTCATTAGAGCACGAGCAGAATTAGGTGCTCTGTGGATGTGTGTTTAGCAGCAGGAAAAAGACACAAAGTGTATTTTATTAAATCTTTGGGTCCTTTATGGAGAGCTGCTTCTTGTGCTTCATTTCTTTATTTTTAAAACTGAACCCCTTTTTTTTTTTAATTTTCTCTTTTGCAATGGGAAAAAAAATAGAAAATAAAGAAACCTTCAGTAAAGGTGCAAAACTGCTTGAGGATAATTTCGGGGGTCATAAAAGGGGTCACAATTGAAGTGAATGTGGAATGAAAGCCGTGGATCCAAGGGGATCGGGGCAGGGACAGAGAACTGAGGAGTGTGGCTCCTGCCAGAGGGATTTGGGACAGCTCCAGGCCACTGTGATCCCAAGGAATTCCCACTCACACCAGGATGTGACTGACACACACTTTCCTGCTCTGGATTCCCACAGATCAGAAACACATCCCACATTTCACAGAGTTACAGAACCACAGAATCAGAGAATGATAGAATTCCACAGAATGATAGAATTTCATAGAATGACAGAATTCTATAGAATTGTAGAAGGGACCCCTTCCCTCAAACCTTGGGATGGGCAAAGTCCCCTCGCTGCAAGGAGCAAAGGGGCACTGAAATCCACTGAAATTCCAGGAAGTCAAACCCTGGGATTGGCAAAATCCCCTGCAAGGAGCAAAGGGATACAGAAATCCCGGGAAAACAGCCCCTTCCCTCAGATCCTGGGATTGGCAAAATCCCCTGCAAGGAGCAAAGGGATACAGAAATCCCGAGGAAACAGCCCCTTCCCTCAGATCCTGGGATTGGCAGTGTCCCCTGCAAGCAGATCTGTGTCCTTGCACAGATCCCAAACAACCCCACCCACCCTGAGCATCCCTGGCAGCGCTGTCCGAGCACTCCTGGAGCTCCCACGGGCTGTGCCCATTCCCTGAGGAGCCTGGGCAGCACCCAGCACCCTCTGAGGGGAGAAAAACCTTTAAAACCCAAAAACCCCACCCAAACCTCCCCTGGCACAGCTCCAGCCATTCCCTGGTCCCATCCCAGCGGATGGGATGATGATGATGATCCCAGCATCTCAGAAGAGCTGCAGCTCGCTGAGATCTCCGCACCAGGAGCTGCACGAACCCTGCCCAAGGATTTCCCGAGGGAATGACCCCAGGATTTGGTGTTTTACCCCGGCAGAGGGGGGCTGAGCACACCTGGGGSTCCCGGAGGTCCCGGCCAGCCGCGGGGCCCCGCCACGGGCGGGCAGCAGTCGCAGCAGTTGAAGAAGAACTCGGCCGAGTCCAGCGTGGAATTCTCCGCGGGGAAGAGCGTGGGGAACTCGGCTGTGCCCGGCCCTGCCGGGAACGGGAATTTCCCGGGGATAGATTGGGAAGAAGGCGGCGGCTGGGTGGGTTTGGGCTTGGTGAAGTGCACGGCCGGGGTCACCTTCAGCGCCGCGGGGACGGCAGCGAGCAGCAGGAGCAGCGCCGGGGACAGCCACATGGCAGCAGCTGTGGGGAACAGATATTGGGAAGGATGGGAGCTGAACTGGAAAAATTTACAGGTAGGGAGGCTTAGCAGAAGGCTCTGWGAATGTAGAAATGGTGAGAGAAAYRGAGATGAAAGCAAGGTTTGATATAGAAKRRWAGATGTCTAAAGTAAGGRTTGCTGAGCCGGTTGTTASTGGATAACTGAAGAAGGTTATCCAGTATTCAAAGGTTTAATGAGCTGAAAAGAAGGTTTTRTGACCASACCACAAACARAAAGATGCTTTTACCAAGTAGAAATGTTGTGGATTTTTTGGTGTAAATTTTACAAGCATTGTTTTTATTTTTCAGGTGTAAATTCAGCTGACCCAGGAAGAAAGGACAGAGGTTTTTCCTGCAGGCCGGTGGTGCCTCTCAGGTGACTGGCCACAAAAAGCACCTTTGTTCCTTTTTTAAAGCAGGGTCCCCACCCGTAAATGCAAATGGAACAGAGCCCCTTTCTTGGCGGAGCTGAAACCCAAACCTTCCTCAGAGCCCCAGCCTTCCATGGCATGGGAAAAACCCCCAGGAGAGACCCCCTGTCCCTGTCAGCCAGAGGGCAAAGGGAGATCCAACACCAAAGCAGGCATCTGGGGGCTGGATTAGGACCTCTCCTTCTTTAACAATTCCGTTTTAGAGGAAAAAGTTATTTTTATTTGGTTTTTTCCCTCACCATTTTCAAACAAAATGAATGGAAAATTGATTGCCCCCAATGGTCACTGCTGCCCAGTGGGAATATTCAATTTATAAAGATAAATTATCTCTTTTCCATCACGGGGTTTAATTGGAATGGGGTTCCATGCCCAGATTTTTGTCCAAGGAGAAAAAGGAGAAAAAAGATAAAAATGAGAAAAAGGAGGAAAAGGAGGAAAAAGGAGGAAATAGGATGAAAAAGAGAAATAAGAAGAAAAGGAGAAAAAAACAGAAAAAGGAGGAAAAGGAGGAAAAAGAGAAAAAAGAGGAAAATGAGAAAAAGGAAAATTTGCTGCCAGGGAAGAGAGAAAAAAACCCCAAATTCTCCTCTTGAACAATATCCTCATACAGGATCCTGTAACAGCTGGATATAAGTGATTAAAGCCATGATTTCCACACAAAAACTCCCAGAGATTTTAGGGATTTCATAACTTTACAGGAAATTTTAAATCAGTTCTCAGATCCAAGGCATTCCCAAGTTTTCCTGTCACACCTCACAAGCCCCAAAGCCAGGCACTCTCCAGTCCCGCTGGATTGATGGATTGCTGTCAAACACTGGGAAAACAGAATTAATGACCAAATTGTACCTGGGAAAATTAAATCCTCAGAGCAAGGGATCACTGAGCAGATTTTCAATTTAATGGGCAAGACCGTTCCTATATTAATTATTCTTAAATTCTTATTTTAGGAATTTTTTTCACATGCCAGGGGGTTGGAACAAGATGAGCTTTAAGGTTTCTTCCARCCCARACCAGTCTGTGATTCCAAATAAATGCACCTAAATAAAACTGAAATGTTGGACTTTTTCACTGCATTAATTCACCACCACTGAATGTAAAATTCAAATGAATTAATCAAATTMATTTGAATCCCCCCACTAAAAATATAATTCACAGTGGGCACAAAATAGAAAGAAACAAACTTTGCCATATAATCCATAAAATTAATCTACATTTAATTGGATCTAAATATCCACTAATTATTGCAATATTTCCCATAATAAGACAGTAATAATAGACTTTTTTTTGTGTGTGCTCCCTGAAATCCCAAATATTCCAGTTCACAGCAGGAATTTAACACTCCAACCCATCAGTTTTAAATGTCAGGGAGATGATTTCACTTTATTTTAATTAATAATTTCTGGTTCWTAGGTGTGTGAGGAAAGGAAAGCCCTGATGCAGTTACACATTGATTATAGACAGGGATTTTTCTGGAGACAAAGAGAATTATTATTTTAAATTCTACAGCTCCCTCCTACCTTACAAACGCTCCTGCTCCCTGGATCCTCCCTCCATGGCACCTGGAAAAAGGAAATCTCTTTATTTTTTTGGGAGAGAGAATCAGTTTTATTTTGTCCCAGCGGCTGCTGTGGCCAATGAGAGCCTGCAGGGGAGACAGGGGATTGGCAAGGGATTGCAAGGAAAAGGGAACACTGAATTCTGCTGGAATCCTAGGAAATCAAACCCTGGGGTGGGCAAAGGCCCCTGCAAGGAAAAGGGGACACTGAAATCCCAGGAAATCCCAGGACATCAAACTTTTCCCTCAGACCCTGGCATTGGCGAAGTCCTGCAAGGAGCAGGGGGACACAGAAATCCCAGGAAATCCCAGGAAATCAAATCCTTCCTCAAACCCTGGGATTGGCAAAGTTTGATTTCCTGGGATTTCAGTGTCCTTGCTCCATGATTTTAAATTTAGGATTTTAGATTTAATTTCATAAATTAAAATTAACTTTTAAAATTTAAATTTAACTTCTCTAGCATTTTCAGTGCTAGAGAAAATACATTGATAGGGATTTCCATTGGACTCAGGGGGATAAAATGATCTCCYTGTAAATTCTGTCCTGTTACATTTGGTGCTACTAAAATTCAGATATCAGGGGGAGGATGGGATGGGGGAAAACTGCACCACTCTGTGGATCCCATAACCCAAATGTTGGTCCAAATCCCCAAAATCTGCAGGATGGCACCTAAATATGGATTTATTACCCTTTAAATTTACTGGCTATGAGATCCAAAAGCTTCTATATTCCAAAAATAACAATTTGAGGAGTTATTTGAAAACTATTCCAGTCTCTGCAGTCCCTCTGGGAGTCCCGAAATGCAGATTTAAAGCACCAGAAACACGCGGTTATTTATGGCAAACASCAGAATTACAGCTCAGGAATCATTCTGGGCTCGGCTCCCACCCCGGGGCTGCCTTTCCGAGACTTTTGGGATGTAAATCACCTTCCCCCGGGGTTATCCCAAACCCAAACTCCAGCATTCCCTTTGTGGGGAGCTCCGGGCTAAGAAACGCTTCCATTGTCTCCTCTGGAAACTCGAGGCAGCCCAAGGGGGSAAAGGGATAAAATTTCCTGGCTCCCCTTTGGCTCCGGGGTCTCCCTTTGTGAGGAGGATGTCATGGACACCCTTTTTTATTCCTGGGGAATGTTGTTTTCCTTGTGTGTTTGGGAAACAAAACCGTCCTCAGGAGCTTTGGTTTTGGATTCCTTGTGCCCAGGGCAGGATTTGAGGGGGAATGAGTGGCTGAGGGGGGAAATCCAGGCTGGAATTCCAGGCTGGAGGAGGTGAGAGTGGCTCATGGCTTTGGGGCAGGGCTCTCCTTCCCTCCTGCAGCCCCCAAGGAAAGCACCAAAATCATCATTAAACCCTGGCAAATCCGTGTGGGAGATATTGGGGTACACAGGACAGGCTGCTGTGGGATTAATTAACATGGTTAGTTAATGACCAAGATGCCTTGGCAAAAATAAATAGAGTTTTGGAGATTTCAAGAAGATTGGATCAAACCTGGAGACAGGAAAAAGAAGATTGAACCAAATTCCTGTTGTAAAATGCCTGAGTTTGTTTGTGTGATGTTTAACATCATCATTATGGTAAAAAAATCACAAACCTTCCTAAAACAGTATCCAAGGATTTGGAAATGTCAGTGGAAATGAATTCTGATCACGAATCAGGGTTCCTGTCTCTCAATCCCTGATAAATCCATTCAGCATCTATCTCCCCACGTCCATCAGCATTTCATGAGGCAAAAAGGGCCTGGAGATTGAATCCAGGAGAGCAGTAATGCAGCTTGAAACCAAGCAGATGTTTTCCACAGGAGGAAAAAGGGGGTCAGTTTTACCTTAGGACTAAAAAGGAAAAAGCCCAGAAGTTTCTTTGCTGTCCTGGCAGCCTTTGGCTCAAGGCCAAGACAAAAACACTGAGAGGTCTCTTTACCTGTTCTTCAGAAAAGTAATTATTAAAAATTAAATATTAAAAATCCCACCCAAATCCTTCAGTATTTAAAGGAGAGGACAAGGCTTCCTGGTGCTTTTTGGGGTGTCAGAGCCAGGTGCATTTCTTGTCATTACCTGTGCTCAGTTTCTGTTTTGTTCTTTATCCTTTATTATTTTATCCATTTATTAAACATTTTGCTTCACAAAACACACCCCAGGAGCCGTCTCACAAATCATTTTGAAGCCATTTCTGTGAGGTGCAGGCACCCTCAGATTTATTGAACCCTCATTGAGATAAATCAATCTGCTCATTGAGAAATTCAATCCTGCCCCGTTTCCTGAGGCACAGAGTCCCTTTGCAGGTGGTTTCAGCTCTGCAGGTGTTGCAACACTCCTTGGAAATAAGGAAATGGAAAACTTTGCTTTCCTTTCACCCAAATTCCTCTTGGCTCTGATAAATCCGGGCTGTGCAATAAAATCCAGGGTTCCAGCACGGGTCAGAGGGTGCAGCACCTCCAAAGCCAGCAGGAAGCAAAAATCCGGGAATAAAACTGTCTGGGGGGGGGCTGGACTCACAGGATTTGGGGAGCTGCTGGTATTTAGGGAATTAAAAAGCAAAGGAGAGTGAGAATTTAATTATTTTCTGATATACAAACTCGCTGCAAGGGCTTTGGATCTGCACTAAAATCACAGGGAACATTCCCACTGATTTCTTAGGAGGAGATGCCTGAAACTCTGCACCTCCTCTGCAGCTCAGCCAGAAGCAGCAGAGGCAGCAAAACACCTCCAAAACATTGACAGGGCAATGTATAATCATAATAAATCATAAATAATTGTATTTCTAAGATCTCCTGACTCAAATCACAGAATATCCTGAGCTGGAACAGATCATTAAAGTCCAACTGCTGGCTCTGCACAGGACATCCCACCAGGAATCCCACCAGGAATCCCGCCAGGAATCCCATTTCCATCTCTTCCTTTTCATTCCCATCTCTTCCTTTTCATTCCCATCTCCTCTTTTTCATTCCCAAACTCTTTCTTGTCATTCCCATCTCTTTTTTTTTTTTTTCCCTGGAGAGGGAGGAAGATCAAACCGTGCTGAGATGGGAGGGGTGCCTCGGGGGGTGCCAGCTGTGCCAGATGTGCCCGGGGGACAGCAGAAGGGGTTTCAGGCTGGCAGGAGGAGCTGGGGAGGAACAGGGATGAAGGAAAAACGCAGGAGGTTTTGGGAAATTCGGGAATTGCTGCTCCAGGTGAGGCTCAGCACAAGAGGGAGCTCCAGGAGCTCCCAACAGCTCGGCCAGGGACGGGTTTGCAGCTGAARCACAAAAATCCGGGAATATCCCGGTGGGAATGGCCCCGCAGGCATCATCCAGAACAATTCCCGGACAGGGCACCCCAACGATCCCACCCTGTGCAAACATCCCAGCCTGAGAGTGAACGACCCCACAGACCCTGAACCACCCGGATCCATCCAGATCCAGCACAAGGCTCTGAACCAAACATTTCCCTGGGGTAACTTCCCAAAATGGAATTTTTTGAACACAAAAATCAGTTTCTGAGAGACTTACACCGTTCAAATCTGTTTGCATTGGGAGTAGTAACCTATATGGGGAAAAAACAAACCCATACRAACAGATATTGGAAAAATTCCTCATTTTAAGGGAATTTCCCATGGAGAACTGGAGTGAGAATGAGTAGGATTGATCTCAAAGCTGGCCCTTGTCCGTCTGAAAATCCTCTCCAGCAGCAGGGTGGGATTTATTCGATGTTTGATTCCTCCCAGAGCACCCCAAACTCAGCTGCCTTCTCCAGAGGGAAGCTTGAACCTCCCAAAGCACCTGGATTTCCCTCTGGAACACTTTGGAAGCAGCGATGGGAGCAACCCAGGCATTCCCAGATTCCCAGCTGAAATCCCAGCCAGGGTGGGAGCATGGACACACTGGGATCTGCAGGTCAAGGAGAAATCCCAGTGATCCCAGTGATCCCAGGAGATGCAGAGCCCAGCCTGGCTGTAGCCATTCCACCTTGGCCCAGGGWCGCAGCAGGAAGCAGAGATGTGAAATTGTGCCTCACCCAGGGCTGCAGGACCTGCCCAGCCCTTGTTCTCCCAGCTGATTATTCCTTTAACCTGCTCATTCCTTGTTCCTGATCCCGGAATTCCAGCCAGCCCTTCCCCCAGCTGGGCGCGGGCCAATTCACCCCGAACTCACTGATATTGATATTTATTGATCTGGATATCGAGGAGGGCAAGGCTGCTGATAAATRACCCCAAACCCACTGAAYGCCGCRCWYAAACAGAGTCMCATAAAACAGAACTTCTCAGAAACSAGCACGGAATTTGTTYRGYACGAAATYCCAAAGGAAATCCCAGCACGAGGGAGGGTCAGACCCGGTCACTGCTGCACTGGAGCCCCTCCTGCCTCCCTGCAGTGCCACCAACCCCAAAACAGGAGCTGTGGTGGCACCTTGACCCTGATGTGGAGAGATAATCACCCTCAAAGGGTGTCCCCGCAGCGCTGATGGCTCCTCCAGCCTGCCCTGTCATTAGCTCAAAGCCTTGTTCTCTAATTTGTCAGGAGAGGGTGACTCTCCACAGGATCACCCCGTACCAAATTAGTTGGGAGGCACAATTAACAACGCGATAATCTCGGGTTTAGCCAGAGCATCGGCTCTGCCCAGAAGATTCTGCAAACTCTGCCAGATTTCCTGGCTTGCCCTGGAAGTTTCCTTCCCATTAACCAGGACAGCCTCATCAGCCAGACAAGAAAAAAAAGCCACATCCAGGTCTCTCACTGCTGGAAAAGGAAGAGTTCGGGTCGTTGCTGGGTTGGGTTTGCAGGAACACCCCCAAGTGTGCCCAGGGAGGAGGTTTGGATCAGATTGTTGGGGGAAATTCCTCCCTGGGAAGGCCCAGCAGGGCCCTGGCAGCCCTGTCTCRTCTCAAGGCAAACAAAACTCGATTATCAGCAAATCTGAAATTCATTGTGAGGCAAATCCTTCTGCATTTGATAAAGCCAGAGTGTGTCAAAGGCGAACGTGAGGCTTTTAAACAGCACCGAACCTTCCTCTGCAGCAAATTATTCAATGTGGGGTTCCTCCCAGAGGGGGTGGGGAAGGGGCTGGAGCCCCAGGAGGGGATAAAGGAGCTGGGGAAGGGGCTCAGGCTGCAGAAAAGGGGGATCAGGAGGAATTTCTGGCTCTGCACAACTCCCTGCCAGGAGGGGACAGCCGGGGTGAGTCGGGCTGTGCTGCCAGGGATGAGGGAACAGCCTCAGGTTGTGCCAGTYTGGATTTTGAGGACAATTTCTTCCTGGAAAAGGCTGCCCAGCCCTGGCACAGCTGCCCGAGGCACCGGTGGAATTCCCATCCCTGCAGGGATATGAAAGCTTTGGGGATGAGGTGTGGGGGCTTTCGTTCTTTTTTCTGGTTGCACCAAGGTCAGGATGGGTGACACACTGACATCAACTCGAGCTGGGACTTGGTGATTTATTGTATCTTATTTATTTACAGATTATTTACAGACTCACCAGCCCTGAGCTCTGCCTAACAAGTCAGGGAAATGAGGTAAAATGACCACTACTGACTTTTCCCAGCTCTTTCAGCACCATTTACCCAATAACCAGCTGACCCCTCTGTTATTGATGTTTGTGACCAAATGGTGGCCACTAAAGGGCTGCAATGGGGACCTTTTTCACAGAATGACAGAAAACCACCCAAACCCATGGAGAAGAAGGAAGAAGAAGGTAAAAAGAAGGACTTTAGACAGCACCCCAAATCCTCCATCTTGGCTGACACACATTGATATGTACTAAAACCTTAAATCTCTGTTTTTCCCCCAGTGAGATCCCACACTTGTACAAACCCCACACTGAAACCTCAGTGCTCTCACTCAATGTTGGAAGCTGTCCCAAGGCCTCAGCTCCAATGTGGTGCCTGCCTGAGGGTCAGCTCCTCTCAGCATAGAAAAACCAACATTTTCAGCATCCAGGGTTCCAACAATGTGGCACCTGGGGACAGGGTTTGTGTGACAGTGGTGGCTTTGGGAACACCTGGACTCAATGATCTTGGAGATCCTTTCCAGCCCAAACGATTCCAAGGTTCAGGGATTYTGTGCCCATCAGAGGCAAGGCAGCAGCAGCTCATCAGGGTGCTAATGTGGGACAGCTTTKTGTGACCTCCTCTCTGTAAAGAATGAACTCTGTCCTTTTCAAACCCTCAAACTTAGAAAAGTTAATTCAGAAGTCAGTTAATTCTTCATTTCCTTTTTTTTTTTTCCCCAGTCCCTGGAATAAATACCCTCTAAATTCAGCKGTTGTGTGGAGCCCTGATAACCCAAATGCCGGGATTTTTAGAGGATTGGGTGCCCACCCACTGCTGATCACTGGCAAAACCATGAGGCCATTCCAACCTCTGCCCATCCAGGGATTTCCCCACCAGACACAACGCAGAGCTCCAGCACAGGCGGCAGCCAGGAAGAGACACAACATTTCACATTTCAAACAAAGCCTTTACACGCGAATCTTTCACTATCAAAGGCTGAGCAAACACCATTCCACGGYCARCATCCATAAAAACRGCAGRAATGGCTCRGCTGGGGTGGGAATGAAACTCTCCCATCCCGATGGCCCCTCTGTCACCGGCGCGGCTCTGTTTGTGCAAGCACCTTTTAAAGGTGTTCGCCGAGGGGAAGAGCAGTTTAAAAAGTTTAAAAGCATCGTTAAAATGTGTTCGGACAGGGAAAGAGCAGCTTTAGCAGCAGCTGGTACATCTGGCCCTCGGAAGGGTTTGCATTCCTTTGTGGTCGGAAGGCACCGGTGGGTGCCAGAACAGCTTTGTTTAAGTGAGGGATATGTGCCTGGAATCCTGCTGCTCCAGGGGGAAAAAGCGCTTCTGACACTTATTTCTCACTTAAACTGCAAAGTTCTGTTCTACAGTAGATGTTTTAAATTAGGCTTTTCTGATCTCYGGGACAGAACAAACCACAGGAACCTGAGCCTGATGATTGGCAGGGTCGTGGCGTATTCCACAGGATTTCAGATTCAGTCCTRTAAATACTTGTCCGTCCCTATCTCCCCTTCCCGGAAACCCTCACCTGATACCTGGGGGTACCTGATAAGTGTGAAGTCACCCCAAATCCCCGCTCCCCCCGCTGGAACTCGGCGCCGCAGCTCCAGCTCCTTCCCACTCATTCCCTTGGAGCCGGGATGCTCGCAGGCACCTGCCGGCACCTTGGCAGGAAACCCTTGCAGGGGAGTGCGTGTGTGTGTGTCGCAATGGAGGGCTGCGATATGAAGCGCGTCTGTCGCGATAGAGGGYTGCGATAAGAAGCCGCTCGGCGCGGGGCAGCTCTGGCCGGGAAAAGCCAGGGAAACACGGCGCTCCAGGGGAACAGGCGGCGTGCCGGAGGTGCCAGCCAGCTCCATCCCACGGGTTTCCCCGAGCCCGGCTCCTCCTCCCCCGCTCCCCCGGCGCCGCAAACCCGAGCGCAGCGGCTGCGGCAGCGGGCGGGGCGCAGGGACCGGCCCCGGGCCCGGCCACGGCAGCGAGCGGGCGGAGGTGAGCACGGGGGAGGAGGGAACCAGGAGGGAGGGGGAAAGGTGGGGATTTAAGGGCTGGGCAGCTGCGGTGCGCGGAGCCGAGGTGAGGGACGCGCGGGGCCGCGGCATCCCGGAGCGCTGCATCCTGGAGCGCTGCATCCCGGTGTGCTGCAGCCCGGTGTGCTGCAGCCCGGTGCTCCTGCAGCCCGGAGCGCTGCATCCCGCAGCCCGGCATTCCTGCATCCCGGTGTTCCCGCATCACCCGCATCACCGCATCCCGGTGCTCCCGCATCCCGGTGCGTTGAATCCCGGCGTTCCTGCATCCCGGTGTTCCCGCATCCCGGTGTTCCTGCATCCCCGCATCCCGGTGCTCCCGGTGCCGGCGCTCATTCCCCGCTCAGCCCGGCTCGCCCAAGGGCATCGCGGAGGCGCGTCCCGGAGCATCCATCCCCCAGCCCGGAGCCGGTGACCTTGGCGAGCGCGGCCGCTGCCACGGCGAGTCCCCGGCGGCTCGGTAAGGAGCGGGGGGAGGCCCGGGAGCGGGTTCGGTTCRGTTCTGTTCYSTTCRGCGCAGAACCTGCGGGGGTGGCTGYGCTGTGCCCTCCTCAGRGGAGCTGCTGGCGTTCCAGCCGCACCTGCAGCCSCCAGCCRGGGMTCTCGGGGTTTGAGGTGTCCCTGCYCGTGRCAGCGGTGSAATGAGAGGAGCTTTAGGGTCCCYTCCAAGCCAGACCATWCCGTGATCCTGTGACTTGTTGCTGCAGCCCTGCACTCGGGGATTTGCAGGARGATGTTTGCCTTAGGGATTCCCTAAAAATGAGTGGAACACCCGGGAGTGTTGAGGCTGCGATGGGTGGGGGGTGATGGAGGAGGGAAGGTGGCCGTGCTGCTCGCACCGGAATGCTGGGAATGCTTCTCGCTGCCGGGTTTCTCCTCTTCGGTTTTCTCGGAGTTGCTGGTGGCTGCCTTCAGTGRGAAGCAGGTGCAAGTCCTGCCCTTCCCTGCTGGATAAACCTGGGATAAAACGGAGGAGAATCCCTGCAATAAATGCTTGGGCTCTGCATCGTCAGCACGAGGCACTCTGAGGGATTTTAATGCGGATTTTGATGCTTTAGGAAGTGGGATGCTTGGTTTGCTTTCTCTCACGAGTACCACGAGTGTGGTACAAATGACTGTGCCTTGAGAGCAAATCCATGAGGGCTTGGGGTGATTTCTGGTGCAGGTTTAGGGAAGAGAAGCAGGGGAGGCTGTGCATGGAGCAGGGAAGAAGCTGTGTATGGAGCAGGGAGGCTGTGCATGGAGCAGGGAGGCTGTGCCTGGATCAGGGGAGTTGTGCATGGAGCAGGGACGTTATTCCAGCATTGCAGCAAGAATGGGAGATGCTGAAACGCTGCCTGGGGAGCTGGGGCCCAGGGCTGGGCTTGTCCCACCCCTGTGTGCCCAAAAAGCACCAAGCATGGGTGGTGCAGAGCACAGCAGCAGCACACAGAGCTCCAGGTGGCTCAGAGGCTGCCAGGGCTCTGCTCTGGCTCCTGCCGAGCCACATTTTATGGAGCTTTTCATTTGTTTTATGGCTATCAACAGCTTTGTGTGTCCAGASCTGTTTGCTCACAGAGAGGAAGTGGCTGGCAATGAAGCTGTTCCCTGCTGCATAGATGGGCTCAAATCTGTGAAAAAAAAGTGCATCTCTATTTTTTATTCCTTATCTGTTGCCAGAATCTCACTCCATTTTTGCTTTTCCCCTCTCGGAGCAGAGACTGGAGTGGTGCAACTCTGCCTCCTTTGATGAGATCTCAGGGGAGATGCACTTGCACAAGAGTTTGCTCCCATTTTCCAATACCTGTCATAGCTGTGACAATATTCACCTGCTCACGCTGCACACAAGCCAAGCTGCTACTTGCAGCTGCCTCWGAACTGACTCAGAGCAAAGCAAAGAAGTCTGAATAAAATAMGGGCTACAACTGAAAGCAAATCTTATTTTAGAGCCCAGACGTCTCAGTTATTTTGTGGCTAGATGGATGTGTTTACACAACCTCCTGAACTTGCAAGGATGGAGATGATGTCCCAAATCTCACAAGGAACTGAGGTTTGACACCAGGAGCAAATGCAAAACCCCTCTGAGATATTCCTGGAACAGCTCTTTGAGAACTCTCCGTTTTTAATTGTTTGCAATTTAAACCTGGTGCTGGTCTCCAGTCCCAAATTTGAAATTTGGTTGGGAATAGTTTCATTCAAAACCATGTTCCTAAATTATAATTCCACTCAAAACAGAGGGAAAAGTTTCCCTGGGATTCCATTTATCATTTCCCCCATCTTCTKCTCCCCTGTTCTGCTCCAAGGCACAAATCCTGGCACAGGGGGAGGACCCAGAGCCCAAACCCTGCTCAGCAAAGCTGGAAAGGAAGGGATCTGTACCTGAACTGCAAGGAGCAGCTGGTTATATAAGGAAACCACCGAGGGAACTTCAGGGGAGGGAAGAACAGAGAAAACGTTGAAAAATTAATTTGGCCTTGGAAGAAAATGGGACAGAGCTGCTCCAGGAATGCTGCTGTTACAGAGGAGCTGCATCTTCTCCTTTCCCTGTGCCTAAGGATGGGATTGGGCACTGAGAAATCAGCCAGGCTGCAAAGTTGGGGGCAGCTGAGTTCTTTGGAGCTGTGGCTTTGCTGGGAGCAGCCCCCAGCTGTCAGGGGGCAGGTAAGGCATGAAATCAGTCTGAAATTCAGCTGCTTTCAGCTGCTGTGCTGGCATTGAACAGTGAGAAGCCTCTCCCCAAATGAGACCCCTGTGGGTGCTGCAGACTGAGCTCTGCTTTCCTTAGGGTCAAAAATGTGAGGATCCCATTGGAAAGGACTTTTCCACATGGCTGTGGGTCAGCCATCTGTGTACTTAACTCAGCTGAAGGAGAAAACTCAGCAGCCCTCTGGCTGTTGTCCCATGCAGCTGATGAGGCAGGCTGACAGGAATCCCTGTTCTCCAGAATTCCTGTGCTCCAGAATCCTCATGTTCCAGATTCCCTGTGCTTCATAATGCTCATGTTCCAGATTCCCTGTTCTCCAGAATCCTTGTTCTCTAGAACCCCTGTGCTCCAGAATCCTTGTTCTCTAGAACCCCTGTGCTCCATAATCCTTGTTCTCTAGAATCTCTGTGCTCCAGAATCCCTGTGTTCCAGAATTCCCATGCTCCAGGCAGACATGCAGCTGAATGACAGCCCCAAACCCCAGTCTGGGAGCCCGGAATTGCTGCAGGAGGAGCACAGACACAGATCAGGGTTCAGCTGGAGACCAGGAAGTTGGGCCAGACTTTGTGCAGGTGTGGCACTGCCACTCCAGGAGGGGTTTGGGGTTTCCAGAGGTCACAGGAAGTCTTCCTGGATAGGGGAAGGTCCTGGGCCTCCTGTGCATCATGGAACACGTGAAAGAACCAGAATAGCACCTGTGTGCCCCCACTGAGGCCAGCAGGAACAAATTGGGGTTAAAGATTAGGAAGATGCTGGAATTCATTCTCCTGAGGGAGGTGAAAGGGAAACAGGGCTGAAAACACCCATTGCTCTTTGTGCCTTACCCCTTCCACGCCTGGAAGGTTTTTTTTATTTCCAGGAGACCCCACAGGCTCAGTCAAACYCCGTTCACCCACACACAGAATGGCTGAGCCATGTGCAGCACTGAGATTTGCCCAGCTCTGACCCTCCTTATCCTGGGGTTGCACAGGGATATCAAAGGGATTTCCATCTCCTGCAGCTCTCTAAKGGATGGCCAGGGGTGCTGAGGGAGAGAAACCAGGATTGCTTCACTCTGCTGCGCACTCCAGAACTCCAGGGGTGGTTGTTTATTAAAATCTGCAAGTCAAGGTGGTTTTTGAGGTGTATCCCTGTCTTTCAGCCTTACTCCTTCCACTCCTGGAAGATATTTTTGTTTTCCAGCAAACCCCACAGGCTCTGCTGTGCATTCCTGAATTCCAGGGGTGGTTGTTTATTAAAATCTGCAAGACAAGGTGGTTTTTGAGGTGCATTCCCAGGAAATGCTGGGATTGGGATCCCCTGGGACAGGCTGAGGTGGTGTCCCTAGGAAATTCTGGAATGTGGATTCCCTGGAATCTGCTGCCTCATCCCAATTTCTGCCCAGCTGCTGCTTTAATTCCTTGTGCACCGTGCTTGGTGCTCACTGAATAAAACATGAAAGGAGATGTCTGATGGAAAGGGAATGGGAATGGGAAACCCTTCCTGGTTTTGCTTGCACTTGGAAGTGTCAGCCTGCATAAACTCCGGGCTCATCCCAGAATTCTGTCAGCATTAAGAGGGACAAGACTGGTGGTGCCTTGGATAAATCAGGGTATTCAGCAGAACAAACCCATTTATCACAGAGAAGTTACAAATAAGAACAGTTCCACATCAGTAACTTGCAGATGGGATTCCTGTTTCAATCCCAATGAGGTGATTGCCCCATTTGGTTTCTAATACCCCAAATTATTTACAGATCAGACAATTTTAAATTGATTCTGGCACTTTGCCTGGCTGCACCTGCCTGCATGTGGCTGCTCAGGGCTGGTGGAAGGATTTTGTTTAAGCTCCAGTACCAGAGGATTCCCTCAGGATGMTGCAAACCCCATCCACTCTTGTGCTGGGCTATCCCAGCAATTATTCATCAAATGGCCATTTTTAGCCAATTAAATATTCGTATTTTGGGGATAGATAGATAGATAGATTGATTGATTGCTGCTTTTATTTCTCACCTCATCCCTACTTCCCATTAAAGCAGCAGGGATTCCCCTGTTGAATGACCACGAAGCCATTTCCAGCTCCAGGCTTTGTTTTTCCCCACCCCAGATGAACTTTTCCTGAATATCTGTTGGAAACCCCTTTCCCCTGTGTGTGTAACTGGACCAGCCCCTCCTGCTGAGTGCACCAAGTGTTTYTCAAGCATTCTTTGGGGACCAGTCTCTCCCAGTTCCCCTGCAAGAATGTTTCTGTCCACAGGAATTTCCCAGCAGGAGCTGTCCGGCCACGGGTCAGAGTCACAGATTGAAAATGTGACCAAAATTCCCCAAATTTCTGCTCAAAGCAGAAATTACAAATTGAAGGACCTGACGCTGGCACCTTCTAACTCCCAGCTAGCTCGACTCTGGACAGTAAGGTCATCAATAAAGAAATTGGGGAGATTAGTCATGCTCTGAAAKGAAACCTTGATATTTGGATGATGATTTATCTTTTCAGCTGCCCTAATCAGAGACATGTATCAACAAGCAAGAAAACCAGGCAGCCACTTAAAACACCAAAAGCTGCTTTACAGGTTTCTCTTCTTTTTTTCTCTTGGAGGTGCAATTGCTGAGAATAATCTGAATATTGCTTAAGAGGAGCTGAATTCTCTTCATTTCACTCATAGCTGGCTGTAACAGTCCCGTGGCCTCTGAACAGGAAGGCATTTCCCCAACACCACTGRAAGTTTCAATCCAGAATTGTAGACAAATGAATGTTGAGTTAWAATTGCACAAGAACTAATGATCTCCTGCTCTGGAATAGTGGGAACTGATGAGTGAATAACTCAGGGCCCTTTCAAATGGGAGTGCCAGTGTTAATAGAACGAAACAGAGCCATGGAAGTGAAGCCTCTCTGGATGAATCTTGTTTAAAATACAGATTTTTAGCCTCCAAAGTTGGCCTAGTAATCTGCTATTCCCTTTGATTGCTGCCACRATTAATTTGGATGATAAAGCTGCCACGGACCTCTGGAGGTGTGGGGGTTTGGGCCACTCCTCGTTCCTCACAATGGGCCCAGAGGGATGCAAATTGTCCCTTCCCCAAGGGATCAGTGACAGCGCCTCGGGGAGCTTTGTCTCTCATTGCCTCAGCAGCTGCTTTTAAATGGATTTTTTTTCCCTTCTCCTCCTGTGTTTTCCTTTCTAAATGATGCAGCTGAGGCTGCGTTCTCCCTGCACAGCTCCCTGCCAAGGCAGGCTCAGGCAGCATGAGGTGCAGGGGAAGCGTGGCAGTGGTGAGGGCACCGACTGTAAATTGCTTTTTGCCTTTTACTTATCCCAGCCTCCATCATTCATTACGAGACCACAGAGCATGAAGGCGGCTCGTGTTCCTCCTGGAATTCCACAATGCCTGATTGCCTGGGGATGGAATTACTCCTTGGGAGAAGCAAAGAGAGCCAGGCTGTGCTGGAGCTGCAGGGAAATGCAATCCCCAGGCTGGAAAAAGGGTGGCAAGGGCTTTGATAAGACAAAGGGCTGCTCATCATCTTAACTGCCTCATCCTTTATTCATGTGGCCCTGCAAGTGATGATGGTGAGGCTGCAGCCTGGACTATCAGTAAAATCTGATATTTTATCAGCTTTGGGGATGTTTTTCCTGCCTTTGGCTGTCCTGAACCAGCTCTGGAGGGAGATGCACAGGGGTCTGTGAACCTCTGGTCACTCAAACACCCCCAGCAGTGCTCCAGCCTCGCAGCTTCTCCGGGCAAGGGTCGGGATTAGCAGGGATTTACCAGGGAAGGGATGAGTTTAACCAGCACAGCCCTAACCCCAGTGTAAATCCCATAATCTTGGAGAGTGAGAGGGCCCTTCTCCTTCCTTCTCCTTCTCCTTCTCCTTCTCCTTCTCCTTCTCCTTCTCCTTCTCCTTCTCCTTCTCCTTCTCCTTCTCCTTCTCCTTCTCCTTCTCCTTNCCTTCTCCTTCTCCTTCTCCTTCTCCTCCTCCTCCTCCTCCTCCTCCTCCTCCTCCTCCTCCTCCTTCCCCTTCCCCATCCTCTTCTCCTGAGGCTTCACCCCTCAGGGTAAATGCTGCTCTTTTTGCAGAAAGCCTAAACAGAGACACTTTTTGGCTCCCAGGGAGTCCCCCTTTGCCAGCTGGGCCACTTTTACTGAAGGCWTTGCAATATTTCCAAGGCTTWAAGGCCTCTCTCTCTGGAGTTCTGCCTTCAAATAAATGATCTGAAAGGAATCAGCTTCCATTCATGCCCAGCCAGAGAGCAGCAGTGCCTTTTCCCCCAGGAAAAGCTGGGCACAGAGACAGCCMCTGCTGGATTTCAAATGCTGATCTGTCCCCCAAAAGCACTGTAGGAACTTCCTTGGTCTAGGAAATATGGGGAGATGGAAGTGAAGGAAAWGCTTTGGGAGAATTAGGGGGGGAAACTTGCCTTTGGTAAATCCCACATCTCCCCAGAACAGAGCAGCAAACCACTGAATATTGGAGTATTTTTGACCTACATCTGTGGCCCATCATTATTTTAATCCCAGGCTGTGAATTTCCCAGTGCCACAACATTGGAGGAGATGAAAAATGGCAGAACTTGGGGCAATTCCTCTTAAAATGTCTGTAAAATGGRCTAAAAGTTATAATCCCAACGTTGGAAAAATKGAGAATATTTACTTAGCAAGTTAAAAGGTATAAATAAAAGGTATAAACTCTGTCTCCAAGTGGGTTTCAATGGGATACCCCCCAGCTGTAACCCCAATTTCCCTGTCATTCCAGGGATACCCCAACTGTAACCCCAATTATTTCCTTGTCATTCCAGGCGTTCTCCAACCCCCCTGGAGCTGAGGATGGACGTGAAGAGGGTGAAGGACTACCTGTACTGGCTGTACTACCAGTACCAGCTGGTGACRTGCAGCTACGTGCTGGAGCCCTGGGAGCAGTCCATGTTCCACACCATCACTGTCACYGTGCTGGCCATGGTGGTGTACACAGCCTACGTCTTCGTGCCCATCCACGTCCGCCTGGCCTTGGAATTCTTCTCCCAGATCTTCGGGCCCCGGCCTGAGAGCGCGGTGCTGAACTGAGCTGGCCCCCAGCAGCTCTCACACTGGGGAAATGGTGTTTGTGCTGAGGTTTGGCTCTTAGGAAAAGCCTGCTTGCTTCACCTGGGGGGCTGGAGAGCAGAGCCAGGCACCCAGCACAGCCCCTCTTCCATCAACAGCACCTGGAATGGCTCAGGATCCAAGCATTAGGGATCCAAGCAGCTCTCACTTCCATATGAGCACTCTGGGAATGGGACACAGCACCTGGAATGGCTCAGGATCCAAGCATTAGGGATCCAAGCAGCTCCCACTTCCATAAACACTCTGGGAATGGGAATGAGCACCTGGAATGGCTCAGGATCCAAGCAGCTCCCACTTGCAGCAGCCCCATCCAACCTCTCTGGCACGGACTGTTTTGGTAGCTCATTGTACCCCAAGTTCCACCAGCACAGTGCAGTGGCCACGTTAGAGGAGATAAAAAGTGAGGACATCCAGCAGGATCTGAGTGCTCATKTCTGGCTTGTTATTGACTTCCAGGCTTTAATGGATGGGGGAGGGACTTGGAAGAGAAAGCAACAGGAAGATGAACTTAAATCCATCTTTTTTCACATCTAATTTCCACCATCTGAGTTGAGATGTTCTAAAATATTTTCTTTTTGAGAACAATTCTCCACCTCATCTTGCAGGTTAGTGAGGATGACAGGAAGAAGCAGCTCTGCTCTGTCTCAGTGCCCTCCTGCCTTCTCTGATGAAAATCAAAATCTTTTCTCGCTGCCCCCACTCACCAAGGCAGCAAAGTGCAAATCAGCACCAGGGGAAGAGGATCCAGAGTGGAAACAATATTTTAATACCTGCAGGGAAGGCTTAAAGAGATCTCCTTTGCAAAGAARAAATTAGATTTATTGCCATTGCCTGTGGGGAGGTTGTGGAACAATGGGAGCTTTGTTTGGATTTCACTCCACACAAATCAAACCTGGATGCTAAATCATAAATTACAGCTGCACATCTCCACCAGCTGATGCTCCTGTTAGTAGAAGTGAGAGGTGCAAAGTGTAAATAGCTTTCCAATCATGTTTGCACTGTTCTAGATTAAAAAAAAATAAATCTCTTTAATTCCTTCTCAAGCTGCAGTGGGCTCCTGCATGCTTCAAAGCACAAGCTGGTTTGGAAACGAAGACATGTGGTGAAGGTTGCCCAGATCTGAACATGTGTATGCAGTTTTTTCAGCCAAAAAAAATAATAATAAAGTTTTATTCTTCAGAAACGAGCTCAGGGTGTGTGACTCAGCTCTTCTGTGCTTTCCACTCATTCATAAATATTCTGGATGTGTGGGCCAGGCTGGCACTGTGGCACAGGGATTGTTTTGTGGTGAATGTTTTGGGGCTAGGTTTGAGAATCCTTTAAATGGGGAGAACTCCAACTCAAGACCTCTCCTGTTTCTGGAGGGGAAAAAAACCTGCGATCTGCCTCAAATTAAGGCTTTACAAATACCTGAGGGCTCAGCTGAGAGGTTTGGTCTCCAGCAGGAGCTGTCCTGACACTTTATCACAGCTGGGAACCTGCACACACGAGGTGCCAAGCTGTAATCACACCTCCAGTAATGGACACAGCACTGGAGGAGATGGAAARTGGCAAAACCTGGGGCAATTCCTCTTAGAAGTGTCTGTAAAATGGACTAAAGGTTATAACCCCAACTCTGGAGGTGAAAAATGGAGAATATTTACTTAGCAAGKTGGTATGAACTCTATCTCCAAGTGGGTTTAAATTCCATCTCCAAAGATTCTGCTCATCTAGATAACTCGATGGTGTGAGTGAGGGCACTTCCTCATTAGCCCTGTTGCCATTAATTTTTAATCACTTCAAAGAGTGCATTTCTTCCCCATGACATCAAACTCAACTTCCAGAACACAAGGAAAAGTGTTTTTTTCCAGGAATGCAAAGGTTGGAGCTCCTATTTCCAGGAGATAGGAACACTGCTCTTTGAACATTTCCTGGGCAAACAGAACGTGGGGAGGGCTCTGCTYGGGATTCCCACTGGCCTCCCATGGTGGGATCCATGCAAAGCTTTTCTTCCTTATTGTGCCTTGGTTTGGCTTTGGGAAGTGCAGGAAATGGCAGGGAAACAGCAGCAGGTGCTTTTTGGGAGGGTCCCTGCAGTTTTAACCAAGTGAAAACTTATTTTTGGTGGGAATTCTTCACCTTCTTTGCTAAATTTTAAAGGGTTTAGGCAAAGAGGTGTTTACTGGGAAGGAAAGAAGCTGCTGGAAACAATCTGCTCAAAACCTTTGGAGATTCCCCCGGCCCTTATTACCTCTCCTTGCATCCACAAAAGCTGGAATAACTCTCCCTACTTAATATTCCAAATCACAAGAGACTTCAAGGGATTTTTGGCACTCAACAGGGAACAGAAGCGGTTTTTTTCCCCAGCTGAAAGACAGAGGAGGTGAGAAAACACTTCTGACAGCTTGAGACCACACCACAGCTATGGGAAACTGTTCCAGCTCTGAAATCCTTTTCCCAGGAGGAAAAAAAAACCCTTCCTGGACAAAGGGAAGAGGTTCCCATGGGGTCCTGGACAATGGGAAGATATTCCTATAGGGTCCTGGACAATGGGAAGAGGTTCCCATGGGGTCCTGGACAATGGGAAGAGGTTCCCATGGGGTCACAGCTGCACACTAAGGTGGGAGGTGGAATTTTGGAGCTCCCAGTAACACCAGTATGCCCAGTACGTGGGTGACAGCTTTCTTGTGAGGGTTATGATGTCAAACTCCTTTTATAAAAGACTAATTTCTCCTGCTTCATTTTAGCTCCATGTTAATTGTAGTTAATTGCTCCACTGGGCTAATTGTAGCACAGCAGCTGGAAGTGTTCACACCAAAAATAATCCAAAGGAAAAGAGCAAACAGAACCAATAATGCAGCAGTGAAAAAGGGAACAAAGGCAGAACAGGAGCTGATCCCATTCCAGCTGCATTGACCCTGAAAGTACAAATATCCCATTAATTTCAGGGATGAGAAATGTTGGGGCTCAGCTGGCCAGCACCATACACCTCTTGTTTAAMACTCATTTTCTTAATTGCATCTCATCAGAGCTCCCATTGATCCTGCCATAAAAGTTTCCTGGGCAATTTCATGGATCACCTCCCAAATCCATTCCTGAGGGTCACAATGTGCCCAGGCCATGAACCTCCAGAACTTTCCTGCCAAGGTGCCTGGGGGCAGTTTTACCCAAAACTATTTAAAAATAGCTTCCCGAGGACCCTCTGGGCAGCTTTTACCCAAAACTATTAAAAAACAGCTTCCCAAGGGCCTTCTCCTCAGTGCTGCTCCCCAGGGAACACAGGGATCAGCTTCACCACCAGTGCCCCTGCACATCTGAGTGTCCAATTTACTCAGAATTCCAGGAAAAAACCCTGTGCTGATGAAATTTTGAAATCTTAAACAAGTTCTTTTCCTTCCTTCCCTTCCTTCCCTTCCTTCCCTCCCTCCCTTCCCTTCCTTCCTTCCTTTCCTTCCCTTCCTTCCTTCCTTCCTTCCTTCCTTCCTTCCTTCCTTCCTTCCTTCC
>CADDXX010000314.1:58015-82395 GCA_902810485.1 Alauda arvensis | reverse complement strand
AAGCCACGGTAAAAGGAGCCCAGCAGGTGCAGAAGTGTCAGCAGAACCACATAAACTGCAAATTACACTCCTGCAGCACCAATTTTGAGAGGCAAAATTGGGACAATTCTCCCAGATGAATTGCTGCACCCCAGGGCACAGACGTGGACAAGTGGCCCCGTGCCAGCATTGAAATTAAAGCAGAACAGGCAGATTTGCAAATGAAATATTACAGAATAATTAACTTTCTCTTAATCACACAGAATGATCAATATTCGTGCAGCAAAAGCAGCCCTGTCCCCTCACCCCTACCCAAACAATTTCAATTATATTTCCCTCTAACACCAAACAACAGCTACACCCTGAAATCCTCCCACAAACTGAAAAATTGGGAATTCAGGAGCAAAGCTGGACTCYTCTTAAAGTGCAGATTCTCAGATCCAACATCAATCACCCAAAGCAGCCCTGCTGCAAACTTGTAGTCAGGGGTATCAAGGAGCTGAAATTAATGAAATGTTCGGGAAAATAACCCCAGGAAACTGAAATGTAGCGTTCAGGGGAAAATAACCACAGGAAATTGACAATTCAGAGTTTGTGAGGTCTGATGCCTCCTGAGGTGCTCCAAAGGCTGGATCTGAGCTTGTCCCAYGACTCCATCAGGAGAAGATAAAAGGAAATGGGCTCCTCTTCACTCTGTCCTCACACACAGCAAGGAGAACTCAGCCTAMACACAGCCCTTGGTTCAAAGCACCATCAACTTTGTCCTCCATATCCCTTCCAATAAGGAACCTTTTCTCTGAATGTGAGGAGCCCAAASCCTGAGAATACCTCCAGGCAACTTCCACGGGAACTCCCTGGCTGGAAGGCTCTGATTCAGGGGTGGAGGTCAGAACRAACCCGGAGAATTCCCACTTGTCATCATCCCTGCCTGCTCCACCCTCGTYTCAGCAGTTGCTCCATCAGGACAGGGAAGAGCTGATAAACTCTGCTGATCCTGGGGTTTCAGTACAGCCAGGACAGCCAAGGCCTCCTTTTTTGTTGGAATAAGGAGCTCCAAGCTCAAAACAGGCTGTGGAAATTGTTTGATGTGGCCTATTGTAAGTTATAGCCCTCCTCAATTACCAACACACCTTAGTGTGGATTTAAGACTGAAATTAAAAGCATGCATTCTCTGCATCAAACTAAGAATCTCAGTGCTGGAATATGCCCAGGCAAGAGGAAGAAGTCAGGAATCAGRACAAAGAGGAGAGGGGAAATATCCACATGATAGAAATTAGGGTAAATCTGGCAAATCCATATTAAAAAAAAAAGGCAGATTCTGCTTTTCTTACAATGACTGAGCAAAGAGGGAGGAAATGAAGGCAGATTGAGGAGGGTCAGGAATAGATCCATTGGCAGCCAGGGTGCTGTTCCCATTATTTTTTCTGGCAGCTCCCATCTTTGCTTTGTAATCATGGAGTAAATCAGAACGATCTCTTCATTTCAAGGTCATACCCAAGGATGAGTTACACTCTGAATTTTTAGGTGTTTTAGGTATTAAAAAAAAAAAATTACAGGGGGAGAAATGCAGGTAAATGTTCATGATGGGGAATTTGACACAAAACAAGGTGTCAGGGTAAAGCAGCCTGGCATGGAAAGGGCTGGGATGGGATTGCAGCACCCTAATTAAAAACAGGGAGCAAGAGCCTCACCCACCAGGCTGGCAGAGGAAAGGGCTTCCAGCAGCTCCTTGCATTTCCCACAGCCACAAATTGCACAAGAGAGAAGCCTCACTGAGGCAGTAATTACCTGCTAAATGCACAGAGATTGAGTGATTTATGAAGGAACGGCTCAAAAAAAGATGCTGCAAATTAATTCCACACRTCCAGCTCTGGACACGATGGTGCCTTGCTCAGGGGAAGTTTGGGACACGTCTGGTATTTCACTTCAGGTCAATAATACATCCCAAAAACCTTTCTCCACACATTTTTGATTTTTCTTTTTCAGTATTTCTCCCCAGAAACTGAAGGTGAAATCAAGTGGAATCAGGCTGGAACTGAGGTGTGTGTGACCCACACCCAGCAGTCCATGCTGCCTCAGGCTTGGTGTGGAGACACATCAAAAAATTCCACGTGCTTCCTGTGCCCAAACCCTCCACAGCTGGCTGCAGGCGCCTCACGTGCTGTCCAGTTATCTGAGGTAATTGCTATCCAAATTTTGGCTAAGTTTGATATCTAAATGTTCCTTATCACAGATGTATTTGAGTGGCACCAAAATACCTCAGAGCCCCACACCCAAGTCAGCATCAGAACTGGATTTGGGGAGAAATCCTCTCCTGTGAGGGTGGGGAGGCACAGGGTGCTCACAGAAGCTCTGGCTGATCCATCCCTGCGAGTGTCCAGGGCCAGGTTGGACAGGGCTTGGAACGACCTGGGATAGGGGAAGGTGTCCCCATGGCAGGGGTGGCTTTAAGGTCCCTTCCAACCCAAACCATTCCTCTCCAAACCCCTCCATCCATCCATCCCAGAGCACTGAAGCAGCCCTTTGCAGCAGCCCTGGCTCCGTGGCCTCTTTTCCCCAAGAACTCTCCAATTGCCAAACGAGCGTCACTGGGATCATCTTTCATATAAACTCCTGAATAAATAATGAGCTGCAGCGCCGGGATCAGCTCGGGAAGTTTCCACTCCCTCGGCCACGCAGTGAGTGCTGCTTTTGCAATGTTCTGGCTGAGCAGGACCTGCACAGACACCTTTTCCCAGGGATGTGTCAGCAGCTCCGTGTCGTGCCTGTGCTAACGAGGTGGGAGCGGTGGGAAAAGATCCATCCCACGACAATTGCGACATCTCCCCCCGGGAATTTATCTCGCCGAATAATTGGTGCAAATGCCACCAGAGAGGACTGGAGCAAGCAGAAAAGAAATCATGCATAGGTGAGAAGAAGGAGTTAATTATCATTGCATTTAGCAAGTTCCGTTTATATCAGCACATCTTGGGTTGCCTCTGGGAAGATGCTTAATGTGAAAATGTCTCAGGGGTCTGGTGAAGCTCTGGGTGTCCCTCTCCTCCTCCTCCTCCTCCCACTCCTCCTCCTTTTTCCATGTTCTCCTTCCCTGACTGTTGAAGCAATCTTCAATCACTGAAGCCTGGTTTGGCATTTTCCCTGGTTTTGTCTCCAGGCAGACAGAGAGGCAAAGAAAAGTCAGGAAAGTGAAGTCTGGAAATGTCAACTCTGCCCATAATTTTTATGTGCAGCTTTTGAACAGGAATAACGTGCAAAATRTTTTCACCTGCATATCACTCTTCATCAGAGAACTCAGAGTGAAAAATACACTCATTTTCCTGATCAGAGAATTACAGAATCATTGAGGTTGGAAAAGATCTCCAAAATCAARTCCAAYCTTAAACCCACTAAACCATAACCCCTAAGTGCCACATCCAGCATTGTTTGAACACTGCCAGGGATGTGACTCCACCACTACCCTGGGSARTCCATTCCAGTGCTTAACCACTCCTTCAGTGAAGGAATTCTTCCTGATATCYARCCTGAACCTCTCCTGATGTCCAGGAGCTCTCAGCTCACCCCACCTCTCACCAGGAATCCTTTAATGGCACRAGATGTTTGAGCTGGGACACGGAAGATTACCAAAGGCAAGTGGAAAGCAAACAGCTCCTGTACAATCATCCCCAGATCCCTCTCGTGTTCTCATGAGCAAATATTTACCTTTTTATAACAATTATTTCTTAGTCTGAGGTTCAGGCCTAGGGCAGCCTGGTAACAAACACACCAGGACTAAAGCAACACACCCTGGCTCCTGTCCATGYTGTGCCTTAAAGTGAAACCTTGGCCATGGCTGTCCGTGGTTATGGAGGAAGGAGAAGCCATGATGTTTGAGTTATCACAAGTTCACAGAATCACAGAATGCCAGCATGGTTTGGTCTGGAAGGGAAATTAAATCCCACCCCACCCCTGGTCATGGGGAGGGACAATTTCCCCTATCCCAGGCTGCTCCAAGGCCTGTCCAAGCTGGCCTTGGGCACTGCCAGGGATCCAGGGCAGCCACAGCTTCTCTGGGCACCCTGTGCCAGGRCYTYACAGGGAACAAATCCTCCCTCATATCTAATCTAAATCTACTTTCATTCATTTGGGATGTCTCCTTGTTTGAGCAGCTCAATACGGTTTGAGTTATTTTGGTTTTCAAAGGCTACTRAGAAAAATCCTGCTGTTTGTGAGGCACAGGAGTTTTTTAAAGGTTCCAGGGATTTAGGAAGCAGAGGATGCTGTTTGCTCCCCTGACTGCACAAACGCAGCAGCTCACTGAGCATCCAGCTGTTCCCAGCTGCCTCAGCAGGGCTGGGAGTGATCCCCCTGTGCTGACACAGGGCAGCACTTCCAGAGGGATCCCTGCACCACATYCAACATTTCTGACGTGCAGGTTTCACACACACATGGAAAGGAAGCCAACCCACGGGTATTTGTGCTGCGACAAGCTCATTAAAGCTGGTGATGCAACAGAGTTTCAGCTCCATCAGCTGAGAATGCAATGTCACAATATCCCCATCCCCGTCACAAAGCTGCTTTAAAGGAGTTTTTCTGGCTCCTTTTGTTGCTGCCTCCGAAGCTCAGCAGCGATAACGCTCGTGGCTCACGCTGTAAATTGGATTGCTAATTGGATTCTTCACAAGAACTGAAGAAATACGCAAGAACTGGAAAATAATTGGAGCAGTATCCCAGTAAATTTAGTGCAGGTGAACGCACAGCCCCTGGAAGTGTCCCAGTGGAATCACGGGGATGTTTTTCCTCCCGTTCAGACCACAGAGGATAAGCTGAAGCAGCCCTCGCTGAAATTATGTTTGCCATCCATGATTTCCAAAGAAATAGACTGCTTGGAGATGTCTGATTACAAACTGGGAGCTACATCCTCGCTTGGCATCAACCTGGGAGTTGCCACCTCACACACAGGCCAGGCACAAGCTGTTCCTGCCCAAGAATGTCTCTGGTGGCACCGGGAGCTGCTGCCTCCACCTGGGATCCTGAAACAGCTCCCTGCCTTTAATTCCCCTCCCTGAACCCTGGCGACTCCYCTGTGGTGGGAGTGGAAACTGCTCCGTTCCTCTAAATCGTGACTTCCTGCAAGAGGAAGAGGAGCGAAATTGTCGGGAATGTGCGAACACTRAGGACCTCAAGGGCTAAAAATACAGACTGGGTGTCACCAGGATCCCGCCCAAAACTAAACTGGGCACCAGYAAAGATCAGTTTATTGTTATTGCACAGCCCTTCCCGTGCTTCYATCTGGATGCTGTTACTGAATTCCTGCAGTTAAATGATATTTGCATTGTGACGTGGAGGTGCTGTGCATACTGCTCTGAATCCCCCATTTATATCAGAGTAAATAGGAAATAATAAGTGTAAGATACTGTTGGTTCTGTTCTTAAATTCCGGGGAGTTCTATACTGAAATGAGCACAAGTAATGAAAAAATGAAAACAGAACAAACCRTCTTTGGGAAGGTCAGAGCAGCTGCAGCTGGAGGAGAGGTCGGACACCTCCTTTCCTGGATCCAGTGAATGTGAGGGAACAGTGACCTCAGGTGTCTGCTAAATTAATCACAGGGATATTTCCCATGGATTTACCATTCCATCGTTTCCCACTGGAAATGCAGCTGCTGGGAGCTGTTGTCACTGGCACAGTCTCCTAGTTTTTCTGGCCTTGGCACTTGAGCTTTCCCACAAACACCTACAGGGGCTTTCTTGAGGGCCCAGCCACCTGCAAATAAGCCTGAGAGCAAATCTATATTGAAACCTGCTTTTAAATAGTGGTAAATTTTTAAATTTTAACATATATTTAAATGGTGTGTGTGCTGTCCTTGCCTATGGCACGGATCCTTTCAATACTGTGAAACATGGCAGTAGAGGCAGAAAACTCCTATGTAAAATCAATGTAACATTTAATACTCACTGGAAAACATGACAGAAATCAGTACAAACTGATAYGGCTTTCACTAGGGGGGAGATTCAGACTGCTTTGCTTTTTACCCYGAGTAAAAAATATTAAATCCTTCAGAAGTGGTTGTAACAGAGTTTTAAAACAAATTTTTCGTGGCAGCCAGTTGAAAACAAATCTGCAACAGAAACTTTTCCAGCAYTATCAGGATCTAATTCTCCTCCCAGTGACTTCAAAGACGTGGTTTCCAKGAAGGACAGGCTTTGTCCTACCCCTCTCCAAATGCCAGCCTGGAAGTGTTTTGTTTCTTAAATCAAAGATCGAGTGATTCATCAGGGCTTCAAAGTAAAAACTGTCACACCCACTGTGTAGCAGMGGTTCTGAAAACAAAACTTCAGAGCAGGGAAACATTTTTTTAATTATTGTGCTTTTTCCTTTCATTGTTTTTAATAGCATCGTCCATAGCGAGTTTCTCCAGAGAGGTCTGCAAAGAAACCTAATTTCAAAGGAGTAACTGTGTGAATACAAGCAGCACACCAAAGAAAAAATGTGCCAAAGAATTGGAAACATGGCAGACAGCTCGACAGGCTGTGATTTTCAGTCCTCGAGTGAAAGAACTCTTCGTTTCCATCAGGATGTTACCACRTTAAATAAATCACACACAACGTGTTGATGCAATTCAGCTTTATTTTTCTCCAGCATAACGTGCAGGAAATAAACGCTGATCCCCAACCAAACCTTGGTATCACAGAATTATCAAATGACGGAATGCTTTGGGTTGGACACGATCGTAAATGTCATTTAATTCTGCCCCCCTGCCACGGCGGTTCCACCTTTCCAAAGGGCGCTCATGGTACATCACAACCGGAATATACAAACCGAACGGACTGTACCGGCCCCTCCTCGTAAATGAATGCATCATTTAATTCTTAATGAATTGTAACAGCGTACATCCCTCACGGTTCCCTCCTGCCTCTCCATGGCTCCCTCACGGCCCTTTCCGCGCTCCCTCAGGGCTCCTCCATGGCTCCCTCGGGGCTCCTCCATGGCTCCCTCACGGTTCCCACCCGTTTCTCCATTGCGGCTCCATCACGGCTCCCTCATGGTTTTCACTCGCTTCTCCATGACAGCCCCATCACGGGTCCCTTCACGGGTTCCTCATGGCTTTTACCAGTTTCTCCACGGCGGCTCCATGACAGCCCCCTCACGGTCCCCTCATGGCTCCCTCACGGTTCCCACCCGTTTCTCCATGGTGGCTCCATCACGGACCCCTCACGATCTCCCCATGGCTCCCTCACAGCTCCCGCCCGCCTCTCCAAAGCCTCCTAAAAGCCCTTTCCACGTTCTCTCACAGTTCCGCCACGATCCCCTCACGGCTCCCTCACCGCTCCCCCCCGCCTGTCCATGGCCCCTCACGGCCCWTTCCGCGCTCCCTCACGGCTCCCCCATGGCCCCCTCACGGTTCTCGCCTGCCTCTCCACAGGCCCTCACAGCCCTTTCCGGGTTCCTCCCCGCTTGTCGCCTACCTCTCCGCGTCCCCTTCGCTCCACCCTCCCGCGGGCCGGGCAGGGCTCGGCCCCGCCGTCTCCTCCCCTTCCTCCGGCGGCCGGAAAGCGCGGCGTGTTCCGCGGCCATGGAGTACCTGCCGGCCCCGGCGGCCCCGGCGCAGGGACACATGTGAGGGGTGGCGGGGGAGCGGCGATCCCGGCCGGGGGTGGCTGTGGCTGTAGGCTGTGACTGACTGTGCTTCTCTGTGTCCTTGTGTCCCAGCCTGTGCTGCCARTGCGGCGTCCCCATCCCGCCCAACCCGGCCAACATGTGCGTGGGCTGCCTGCGGGCCCAGGTGGACATCACCGAGGGCATCCCCAAGCAGGGCACGGTGCACTTCTGCAAGCAGTGCGAGAGGTGAGGAGCCGCCAMATCGCGGCGAAGTGCCCTTGGAATGCGCTCGGAATGCTTCGGTCTCGGGGTTTAGGGAGGCAGAAGCGCACAAGTTTGGTGGGGAGGAGCTGGGCGGGCTCAGCCTGGAGAAGAGGAGGTTCGGGGGGAACCTCCTGGCCCTGACAGGAGTGGGCAGCCGGGGAAGGGTGAGTTTGGATATTGGGAAAAATTCTTCATGGAAAGGGTTGTCCGACCTGGCACAGCTGCCCAGGGCACTGGTGAGATCCCCATCCCTGCAGGGATTTAAAGTCCTGTGGATGTGGCACTTGCGGATGTGGTTTAGTGCTGGGGGAATGAACTCGGTCACCTCAGACACTTTCCCGTGATTTTCTATTATTCTCAAAGTTGTAGCTGCGTTGTTGGTACTAAACTGAAAGCTTTGGGAATAGCTGCTCGTCCTTGGAGTGATTGAAGGTGCTCAAGCAGCTTTTATGTGCTGTAAAATGCTCCCTTGTGTCCCAGGTACCTGCAGCCTCCAGGGACCTGGATCCACTGTGCCTTGGAATCCAGAGAGCTCCTGGCTTTGTGCCTGAAGAAAATCAAAGCTTCCCTGAGCAAGGTGAGCTGATCCTGCTGGCATTTCACAGCCTGGTCACAACTGTTCCTGTAGAGATGGCAGCTGAGCAGAACCAACTGAGGGAAGCTGATGTGTTTTTAATGTACCTCAATTTCAGAGGTTTTTGCACATTTTAGGAATTATTTATGCAATATTTGTTCTCAGCAGTTTATGATGATATAAACGAGGGTTGCAGAGGTCTGTATATAGATTAACTCCAATTCATATGTTTAAGTTGAATCAAACATCTCTTAGGTTCAGAATATTATATCTGATTTATATCAGAATATCTTCCCATTAGAGGGAAAGATCTGAGACTGAGCACCTTTGGGTCAATAAACCTCCATGTTATGACTAAGCACTATTAATTGGATTTGGGATATTAATACATATATTTTTAATTAAGATTATCCACTTCTTCACTATGAACTGTTTGTGTTTGGAGTTGGACTTGGTTTTCCTGAGCTCTTTCCCTTCCCCAGGTCCGGCTGATTGATGCAGGGTTCATTTGGACAGAGCCRCATTCCAAGAGGCTGAAGCTCAAACTGACTGTTCAGAAAGAGGTAACTGGAGCACAACCTCCTCCCTGGGGCTTTTAAAAASCTTTTATGGCAAACAGCAAATTATTATTTCCCTTATTATTAGATTTCATGTTGCCTAAATTTTGTCACTAAAGTGCTGTTCATCAGAATGAAGAAAGTTATTGTCTGTTCCAGTAAAGATGGGAAAATGCTGCTGTTACTGGTGACTCAAATACAGCTTAAACCTTGAACACTTTTGTTTTGCAGGTGATAAATGGGGCAGTCCTGCAGCAGGTGTTTGTGGTGGAGTACACTGTTCAGTCTCAGATGTGTGAGGACTGTCACAGGATTGAAGCCAAGGATTTCTGGAAAGCTGTGGTGCAAGTCAGGCAAAAGGTAGAGGCAAACTGAATTTKTGTTTGGTCCTGGCAGAACAATCAGGCAAAGAATTGGGTGGATTCCTGGATTTCTCAGACAAAAATGTACTCACATTTCCACAGGGATATGTTTTGTGCTCAAGGTGATGCTTCTTAAATAACCTGGATGCTTTTGTGTTTGGTTTCAGACTGTGCACAAGAAGACTTTTTACTATTTGGAGCAGCTGATTTTGAAGCACAGGCTCCATCAAAACACACTGAGGATCAAAGAAATCCATGGTGAGTGGGGCTGGAGGCAGAACAACCTGGATTTCTGATGGAKGTTTTCATGTGTGTGTGCTGGGAGCTGTGTAGAGAAAAGCTTATGAATTATATGTGATTAAACAAAATAGAAATATATTTCTTTCTTTTCAGATGGCCTGGATTTTTATTACTCTTCCAAGCAACATGCCCAGAAGATGGTGGACTTCCTTCAGTGTACAGTTCCATCCAGGTACAGCTCTCCTGTTCACTGCCTTGGGTACTCAGAACCTTGGGGAACTGTCTTAAATCCTTTGTTTTAAAATCATTTGGTAAGTGCAAGTGTAAGAAATCTGTATTTTAACCAAAACAGACAAAATCCCTTCTAGAAAATCCCATGTTTTCCATTTAGCCATGGTAACATTTACCTCTGTTTCCTTCATATTTTTATTTGTGATACAGACACTTGCTCCAAGGATCTTCTCTTCCAATTGATGTCCCTCTTGTTTCCTGAAAACTCTCATTTCCATGTTTTACAGATCCAAATCATCCCARCGTTTGATCTCCCACGACATTCACAGCAATGTCTACAACTACAAAAGCACTTTCTCTGTGGAAATTGTTCCCATATGCAAGGTAGCTTCCCTCTGCTCCATCTTCAGGGTGTTTTATTCCCAAAAAAAAAAAACGAGGTGGGAAGAGTTGGGATTTGAAGATGGAGGCCACATTGTGGGGTTTGGTGGGGGTGGGGAGGCATCCACATGGGAAATGCAGAAATCAGTGGGGCTGGAAAAATCAAACCACAAAGTTTCAAATTGCATTTCAGAAGTTTTGGTTGAAAATTGATGAAGTGTCAGTGTCAATCCTTTGTGTTGGCTTGCAGGACGACRTTGTGTGCCTGTCCCCCAAGCTGGCCCAGAGCCTGGGGAACATGGGCCAGATCTGTGTGTGCATCAGAGTGACCAGTGCCATCCACCTCATCGACCCCAGGACCCTGCAGAGTAAGTCTGGGCTGTTCCTCTGCACCCCATGGTTCTGCTGGCAGCATTATGGTTGGTTTGTTCCAYTAAACCTTGGATTTTTGGACCTTAATGTACAGTACAGTAGAAATTTCCTAGTGAATGAGTTCTCCAAACTTGATTTCCATAGGATCCCAGGCAGAATGTGCAGGTTCAGGTTGAGATCCTGGATGTTCTGAGCATTTTCCTGTGTCAGGTTTATTCCTCTACAATTAGTTGGCATTAAACTTTTAGCCACTTCAGTACCAGAAATTTTGTGCTTTGCTTGGTGTGTGCAGAGCTTGGGCAGCAGAATCCCTCTGAAAGGATGGATCCAGGGAATAATTCCTTTGAGTTAAGTCTGCCACAGATCAGCTTGGTGCCTTAAGTTTTAGTTTTCATCTGTTTCAGGCTCTGTGGTGCCCAGGGCTGCAGCTCTGAGCTCACAGCCAGGCTCACTCAGCTCTGCACACAGCAGGGACACAAAACAAATCCTGTCCCTGCTGCACACCAAGGACAACTTTCAGCCCCAAAGCACAAACCAGGCTGGGCTGAAGGGAGGAACAAGAAGGGTGAGACCTCCCAGCCTGGGGCTGCAATGGGACAATGAAACCCCAATGTGCAAATGGACCCAAACTTAGAAAAGTGGGAGACCTCGTGACCAGGGGACCATTTTGTGTCCATTTTGTGCCCATTTTGTGCCCATTTTGGGTCCTTTTGGTGCCCTTTTTGGGTCCATTTTTGTCCATTTTGTGACCATTTTGGGTCCACCTTGGCTGCAGCCCTGGCCAGGCTCTTGTCCTGCCCAAGGTGTGCCCTAAAGGCCTTTCAATCAATATCTCCTTTATTCTCTGGCTCTGTCCATCTCTGTTCGAGCCTTCCCAAAGCACCAAGCAGCCCCTGCCAGCAATAATGGGTCATGTCCTAATTAACTGTGTCACAGCAGTGAACAGGAGGCTCGTGGCAGTTGCCTTCCCTTGGGTTCATGGCTCTTTTCTCACAAGAAGTTCTCTCCCTGCTGATTCTGCAGTTGCTGAGATCGATGGCAGCACCTACTGGCGCCACCCCTTCAGCAGCCTCTTCCACCCCAGGCAGCTGGAGGAGTTCATCATCATGGACATCAGCAGGGTCCAGGAGAAGAAAAAAGGGGCTGGGGCAGGGGCTCGATCAAACAAGGTGAGATTCCTCTCTTTAATTCATATTTTGGGCCTTCTGCTCAGCTGAATTCATCATCTGGCACAGTCAGACTGGGATGTTGTGGAGCTTGCACCTGGCAGAAGATTTTCTTGGGTTGGAAATGGAACAGGCACAATGAGAATTCCACTTCCAGGAATTCTCCTTGAAGAGTTGAAACTCTGCTTGTTCCTGGGTGTTGAAATATTCACTTTGCAGCTCTGGTGACTGAATTGCTTGTGTTGGAGCATTTCTTTTTCATCAGAATTCATGGATCTCCTCAGTTCAAAGCTAAAATAGAAATTGGGAATTCCTGGGAGTTGCCATGTCCACTTCCTTACTTTTATTGAATGAGAAACGAGGAGTAGCAAGGGGTACATTGGATATTTGCTGCAGGAACACAARTTTAATGCCAAGGAGGTGAAATCAGTGCAGATGTTGTGGTTAATGTTTTGTTTTCCATTCCCAAAGCACACTCTGGCTGAAGCCTGGGTCAGGAAAACCTCGGAGCTGGACACAGAGCACCAATATTTCTGCCGCACTCACCTGGGGCACATCCTGAATCCTGGGGACCTGGTCTTGGGGTCTGTTCCTCTTCTCTGAAACTTCTATTAAATAATTATTTAATGGCTGAATTCATCTGTTATCAAGGAAGTGTTGAACTGTTCTGATTTCCAAATGAAAGCAGCAAAAGGGGCGGAATCAGCCTGGTCCTAAACCAGGAAATCTCTTTTCTAGAAGGAGTTTTCATGTAAAAATCGTTAAAAAAAGAGAGCTGATTCCCTTCAGGGTGCAGCTTGGAATCCCAATTTAGCCACAAACAGATGGGAAGGATTTTTAAAACACCAATTAATGATTTCCTAATGAGTATCATGCAGAGTGAAAACAAATGTGAAATTTTTTGTAAGACTGAGCAAATGAGGTGATGCTTAAAAAGATTTTGAAGCAGGAATGTTGTGACTGGATGTTGCAGTTTGGATTCCAGAGGTTGGGGAGTGCCAACAGAGCAGGATTTGGGAACAGCAGCTGCTCAGACTTGTGAAAGCTGCACATTAATGTGCATTTTTATTTGTGGATTTTTAAATTAAATGTAGCTTTTTATTTGTTTGCCTTCCTCTGGGAATATTTCTGCTCCTTAGGAGCTGCACCTTGCAGTGTGGTGCCCTTGAACACACAAGCATTGAGCTCAGGGTTTTGTGTGTAAAGCAGAAYAAAAACCTTTGTTTCTGTTTCAGCTTCGACTTGGCCAACTGCAACTTAAAYGATGAATTTGCCAACAAGATGAACCCCCAGCACATTCCTGATGTGGTGAGAAAATCCCTTTCTCTGTACAAAGTTCTCCATTACCCAAGGCTGGCAGGGAGTGGGATTTTATAATGAGCAGTGCCTGGAGGAAGAGAGGATTTAACAGTGAAATCTGGGCATCGCGTGGTTTTGAAGGATTATTTCCTTAAATATTTGATTGATGGTTAAATTATACATTTATTGGGGTTTTTTTTCCAAATTTTTTTTTCCAATTATCAATTACCTGTTTTTTTTTCTAATTATTTAACCTATTACTGTGGTCAGATAATTGATTAATTACTGATTTTGTTCCACTCACTGAGTGCTCCAGCGTGAGCCTGGAACCATTTCCYGAGTGTTTGCAAACACTTGAACTGACAAACCCCCTCTAAATCCAACCCAGAGTGCCAGTCCAGCTGTTCCTGGATGCCCAGGTGTGGGTTTGGGTGCAGATTTGGGGTTGGGGAGGTGTAAGAAGGAGCTGCTGTTCCCTGCAGGTGCTGATCAAGAAGAGCTACGACCGCTGCAAGCGGCAGCGCCGCAGGAACTGGAGGCTGAAGGAGCTGGAAAGGGACAGGGAGGCCACGGACACAGATGATGAAAGGTGCAGTACCTGCTCTCCTTTTAGTGACAAAGCTGCTCCAGCTCCTGAATAACCCTCAGCTGAGTGGCAAAAGAGGAGAGAATTAGAAATAAATGAGGTGGGAATGGATAGGTGGGGATAAAACAGCAGGGAAAATGAGCTGGGAATGGGGGAAGGCTCTGGTGGGGTTTTGCTTCTGTGATYCTGCTTTGTTGCATGAATTCCCTTAAATCCAAAGGAAAAGGCAGTAAATCCACCCCACATTTTCACAGACAATACCAGGACTTCCTGGAGGATCTGGAAGAGGATGAGGCCATCAGGAAGAATGTCAACATCTACAGAAGTAAGGCCTTTCTCACTCCTCCATTGGGTGTGATTCAATCATGTTTAAATGGTGGTGGAGGCAAAATGATTGTACTGAAGTTCAAACTATTCATGCTGTGAAGTATTTCATAGGTGTTTTTCATATTTCATATTTTCACCTGATGGGTTTTGTTTCCTTGCCTTTAACATCAATAAGAACTTCCCTCCTGCACCCAAAATCTCTGCTGGGTGAAGGAGTTGATACAGATTTTTTTTTTTTCCATGAGGGGACTGTTGAGTTTTTAGGAGGAATTTTTTGGTGGTTGTTCTGGTGTGGTTGGTTTGATTTTCCTCCCCATTTTCCCTTGGGGTTGCTGTGGTGTTTTGGGGTTTGTTTCCTTTGCTCAGCTGGGTTTTTTGGGGGGGTTTCTGTGTGTTTTTAGATGCAGATATTCCAGTGGAGAGTGACACMGATGATGATGGAGCCCCACGGATCAGCCTGGCTGAAATGCTGGAAGATCTSCACATCTCCCAGGATGCCACTGGAGGGGAGGGAGCAGAAATGCTGACAGAGTAAAGAAACACATTTCACATGAAATAAATAATATTTAATACTCCCTTGGGGAGGAAAAACTCCCCAGACCATAATTCACCATCACAAAGCCAGGAAAAGTGACAAAACTCCCAATGCACCCAAAATAATGCCCTGGAATTCTTATTTTATAGATTATATTCCACAAAATCAACAATTAAAGATCAATTTCTGCTGGAAGCATTGCAGTATCAATTCCACAATTTATATGGCCTGGAATTCTCATTTTCTGGATGATATTCCAGAGAACCAGCAATTTAAAAATCCATTTCTGCTGGAAGCATTGCAATATCCATTCCTCCCACCCCTGAGGGATCTTTCCATCAATTTCTGCAATGAATAAGATAAAGAAGGATGTCCAGAGGGAAGGATTTTATTCCTGGATTTTAGGTAGAGTCCTTACCTACTGTCACAGCTTTCATTTCTCACATGGGGAAGGTTCTCCCCATTTTTTGGCACAGCTGGTAGATTATTCTATCTATCCATATTTTGGGGAAGCTCCAGACTGATTTCTGTTCCCTAACACAAAACTTCCCTGGAAAKGCCTTGATCAGAAAGATTGGAAAAATCCTGTGGAGTGTGATGAATATTGAACCTGAATTTGGATCAGTGGATTCAAAGCARCATGCACAGCAATTAATAAACCAGCTAAAAAGGATTAAACCCCTCTAGAGATGCTTTGGTTCATCATTTTTTAGTTCATTTGAAAATCCAGCTGCACTCTGCAAGCCCAAAGAGGGCAGAAAAATAAACTCCCTGTTGGTGGCAGGTGATGGAATAATAAAAACTGGATTTRAACTGTGCTGTTCTCATCAATCCTTCTCCTCCTCTCTCTGTTCCTTCCTGGGGTTTCCCAGGAGTGTTGGATATTTGCTGTCTCATCCTGTTTGTCCCTGGAGATCTCCCTCTTCCTTTTTCCCCCCTTTCCAGCCTGGAAAAGCTTTCATGGGCCTTGCAGCAGGAATTTTGTCTGGAAGGATCCATGACTCCAAGGATTGTTTGGGTTTTTGGGGTTGGTTCTGAAGCAGCTCCCCAGAACTCTCTTTGCAGCTTCCCAAGTTTCCAGTGCCTCTCTGGGAGCTCTGAGGTGTTTTGGGAGTGTCCAACAAATGAAATATTTGCCAATAAATTCACTGCCATTGGAGTGCACCAAGGCTTTCATTCTCATGGATAAATCTGCCACTTGCCCTGCAGCTCTTCCTGAAAATCTCTGAGTCTGGCCACAAAAAAACTCCTTTTATACAACAGAAATCATTCAGGATTTCAAGTCAGACCTGCCCAGTGATGCATTTCCAGCCAGCAGCTCTTTAGTGCCCACCACTGGGTCACAAACATCAATAACAGAGGGGTCACCTCATTATTGGGTAAATGGTGCTTAAAAACCTTAGGAGAAAATCAGCAGTGACCATTTTTGGCAGGTTTTTCTGGCAGCTGCTGAGAGCTCAGGGCTGTGAGTCTGTGAACAGTCTGTGAATAACTCACAGAGAATCAATCACCAAGCCCAAACTCTAACTTCTGTTTCCCGTGTCTCATCCATCCTGACCGAGGCGAGAACAAGAAAAAAGAACCTGCCCTGTGACAGATCCGATCCCATTCCCGTGCAGGAGAATCTGTAGGACAATCAGGATGTGCCTGTGCTGAAAGGAGAGGCCACCTGATGTCACTGTTCCTGCACRGCCCCAGGAGCTGCTCCTGCTCCGAGGAAAACGGGGCTGAAAACTCAGGGAAAACTCTTTGGGCCTTTGCAGTTCTTAATATTTAAATTCAAACCAACGCCAAGCTGAAGGAAAATAAGACAAAAGCTGCTCTGAGGTCGGTGTTGAAGGATTGAATGCCAGCAAACTGCTCCTTCTGCAGGTTTATCTCAATTCGGGGCTGTTCATCTCAGCTGCACCTCCCAGGGCAGGGAAAAGGAGTGGGAATTGGGAATACAGAGGGGTCTGGGGATGATTCCTGACATTGCAGGGCATGGTCGTGGAACAAAGGATCTGGTTGCTGTCAGAATCTGTATTTCCTCCTCAATAGGAGATGGGAACTTGGTTAAGSCAAGTCAGAAAGAGGAAATGAATTTTAAAACTTGTCAGGGATTCAGTTCCATGAGGAAACCAATGGTAAAGCAAGAAACTGCAGGGATTTTATGCAGTTTAAATAGTCAGCTTCCTAAAATGAAACCATTCTGGATGACACAAATCCCCACAAGGCCTGAAAAGCCTTGAAAAAGCCACTTTTAAATCTCTACTCTGGGAGATTGGTGAGATGGAAGGAAACTCCTGAAGCTGTCAAATATTTGCTGGTTTTTGCCCACCCTGCTGAGACTTCGTGCTCCCAGGATGGTGATTCACACCTTGATCCCTGCAGAAACACCTGGAAAAACATCCAATAAATCCTATTTTATATAATAAATCCTATTTTATATAATATCTCTGCTCTGTACTGGAAACAGCAGCAGAGGAAGGAGAATTCCCTGTCCCAGGGAGAGACTGGAACTCAACTGTTGCATGAAGCAGTTTCAGCTGGGCAGGGAAGGGAAGCAGAAACYTCCAGCCAAGCAGGAGGAGGAATTTCAGGTCAGCCCTGGAAAAAAACCCAAACCATCTGCTGGGAACTGCCCCCTCGCTCTGAGCAAAGCCCTGCGGGATGGAAATGTCCTGTGGGATGCAGAGGCCAAGGAGGTGCTGACAGGTCCTTTCCACCAGCAGGATTTTCAGGTCGGGTAATGAGCAGCAGAGATAAGAACTGCAATTACACGTGGCTGTAAATAAAGCAAAGTGCAGCTGCTCAGTGCAAAACAAAGCCAGGAACAACGAGGAGTAAAGGAATTATCTTAAACTGCTTCTGAAAAAAAGCAAAGTGATCAGCAGCAGAGGGGGGCAGAATTCCGTGTGGACAGAATAATCTCGAGTGCCTTTAGGAAATATAAACTGTTTGGATCAATAAAACACAGATTAAAGTTGAATGGGAGATAAGGTGTGAAAGTCCTGCAGTAAAAGTGCAGCTGGGAGWGCACCAGGATGTTCTGGCTGGGAACATCAAAGGCTTCCTGGAGAGCAGCACGAGCACTTTGGGGTTCAGCAGCTGGTTCTTGTTTTGTCCTTCAGTTCCCACTCCTGGGGTTAAGTTGTGTGATTTAAATGTTTCCTTTCCACGTGGCAGGGACCTGAGTGGTGCTGGATGGTTGTGGGAAACCAGATCAGCCCTTTGGGGGTCCCTGGGTGTTCGAGACCCCAAGGGTCTCGAGACAGAGTCAAAAGAGCCAAAAATCCCAATTCCTTTGGTTTAACCCCCTGGCAAACACTCCATGATTGAAAGAGGAAAAGAAGTCCCCGTGGGTTTGATTGGGGTGATTTTTGTTGGCTCACAGGGTGAAAAAATAGAATTTTTAGATGTTACTGTACAGATAGAATGGGGCAAAGATGGAGCAATCAGGGTGTGCTTTTGTCCTTTTCCTGCTTCTCCTTCCCCTCCATCTCTGCAGGGCTGGGGCCTTTTCTTGGTTGGGTTCAGGTGAGATTTCAGTGTCTGACCTGGGTCAGTGATTGGTACTGAGAGGAAAACATTGTTAATGGAGTTTAGATGATAAAAGTTCAGGTGCCATTGTAGGAGGGGCAGATTCTGCTTTTCTGGGCACATCACACTGGGCTGAGAGAGCTTTTAAAGATAAGAAAATAATAAACAATTCTGCAAAACAACTGCACAGCTCTCCTTGGAACTCCATCATCAACTCAGGATGGAAGAATCACCAGCAAAGCTGGGAGATGTCATCCTGACATTCCTGTCTGAGCACCCCGGGACAGAAACTGCCCCTGGACAGAGCCAGCTGACCTCAGGGAAGGGTGTGCAGGGAATGTTCCACTTCCCATTCCTCCTGGAACACTTCCTGCTCCAGCCATGCTCTCATTTGGGTTTGGAACACTGAGCATCAGCTGGGGGAAMACCCCAATGTCGAGGCCACTGAGAGCAGCAGAGAAAACCAGGAGAAATGTGGGAAGAGCCTGTTCCAGGCCAGCAATCCCAGCCTGGGCATCCCTGGCATGGCCAAACTCTGCTGCAGCTCTGGGGCTGTGCCCATTCCCTGGGGGAATTCCCTGCGGGGGAAGAACCTTGCCCTGATCTCCACCCCAAAGCTCCCCTGGCCYAGCTCCTGTGCCTGATCCTGATCCTGATCCCATTCCCAGCTGAGCCCAAGGGACAAACTCCAGCAGGAGCCTGCCCAGGCAGTGCTGGGAGCTGGAGCTGCAGTGGGGATGGAATGTTGGAAATCCTGCAGTCTGGGGGGCAGGGAAAGGGGAGTGAGGAGCAAAAGGGATCAGGAATTCTGGGGAGCTCCAGCTGCCCCCTGACCCCTTGGTTCCTCTGCTGGATTTCGGTGCTGTCCTGGCTCTGTCCCGTTCCTCCAGCCCAGCTGGGATCTGGGGATGGGAGCAGAGCCCCATCCAAATCCTGCCCCCAATCCCAACCCAAATCCTGCCCCCAACCCAACCCCAAATCCCAACCCCAACTCCAATCCTACCCCCAATCCCAACCCCAAATCCCATCCCAATCCCACCCGCAGTTATTGCAGAAGAGGCCCCAGGGCTGGAATCCCCCCAAACCCCAGCTGGGGCAGGGCAGCAGTGCCACAGACAGGGCCAGGTTCTGCTCCTGCAGCCTGGGCTGGGATCCTGAGCCCCCAGAGGTGCTCGGGGTGTCCCTGAGGAGCTGAGGTGACCTCACCCTGCCCTGGGCTCGCTCCCAGGCACAGCTTGAGCAACAATTATTTGCATGGTCTTGAGAAATACAGATTTTTGCACCTGTAATGCAAATTACTGCCTGTGTTTGTCTGTGTTACAGACTGACAGGCTGGGAAAAAATCACTGTCTCCATAAAGAGTCTAATGATTAAATTAAAAATTTTTATTATTATTATTATTATTATTACTATTACTTACTATTACTATTATTTTATATTGCATTATATATTATGTATAATATTATTTTTGTCGTTATTATTATTTAATTAATAATTAAAACACTGTGTGTTGCCTCTTGTTCCTAAGCATCAGTAAATACAAATTCTATCCATAAACATCATAAATATTATAAATACACTGTACAGATTAAGCATGAAAGCAGATCTACACTAATTATTACTTCAATTATATTACTCTAATCAAACATCCAATTGATCCCAAATTTGGAAGTATTGAATAGCTATTTTTTACAAACTCAGAGCTACCTGGGCATTGTTTAAAGGCTTCTGAGTCTGAGCAGAGCTGCCCTCCTTTTCCCAGAGGAATCATTTCCATCTCCTGCCTGATTTCCCTGTAATTAGCAGCTGGGAAAGCAGCCGAGGTGACAAATGACTTAATGAATGTCTCACTTTGTTTTGTCTCCTGCTGCCACCAAGCCCCATTCCCCAAATGCCCGCGTTGCCACCTCCAGCAYCCTCTGGAAGGAGAGGACATTCCAGGAGCTCGGGAAAGGTCCCACAGCTCAGCCCAGTGTGGGTGGGAAATGKGGATTTGTGTCACCCTGAGTGTCCTCCCTTCATCTCCTGAGCGTTCCAACCCCCATCCTCATCCCAGGGCAGCTCCTGCCCCGTGCAGGATTTTGGAAACATGGGAATCTGGGGGTTTGGAGGCTAAAAACCCATGGAATCTGGAACCAAAGCAGTCCCAGCCAAACTCAGAACATTATTTGCAGCTCAGGAGTTCCTGTTTCAGACTCTGGAAAGTGTAAAAGGTGAAAAGCAGGGAGTGAAGGGTCAGGGAAACAAGGAAACATTGTATTTTTACATTTTTAGGGGTTTTATTTTCAACTGAAACCTCAGCACAAGTGGTTCTGTGGTGTTACATTCTCCAKATGATGCTGGTGATTTACTCATCCTCTAAAGGAAACCAAAAATGACCTGTTTTTATAAAGGATCTGAGAATTCCATCAGAAATGTTCCCAGCAGCTCATCCTCCCATTTTTAATTTACCAGCTGCAYTGTTTGCATCAAGATAACCAACCAGCCCAGTAATTGATGGTGTGAATCAATCAAGTAGAGAGAATAAATCCTGAAACCATTCCACAAAAACACTGCAAGCTCGGGGAAGCAGCTCCCACTCCCCCCAGTGTGCACATCTGGGCAGACAAGAACGATTTCATCATTTCTGCATCATTTCTCCAGATTGAAAACTTCCCACATCCAAGCAGGCTTTCCTTGGAATGACAAAATCTGCAGGGGAGTTGTTCCTTTCCCCTGGAATAACAAAATATTCAGGGGGGTTGTTCTTTTCCCCATGAATAACCAAATTTTTATGGAATAAAAATATTTAGGGGAGTTGTTCCTTTTACATGGAATAATAAAATCTTCAGGGGAGTTATTCCTTTCCCCTGGAGTAAAAAAATCTTCAGGGGGGTTATTCCTTTTACATGGAAAAATAAAATCTTCAGGGGGTTGTTCCTTTCACCTGGAATAACCAAATATTATGGGGAGTTGTTCCTTTCACATGGAATAATAAAATCTTCAGGGATATTGTTCCTTTCCCCTGGAATAACCAAATCTTCAGGGGGGTTGTTCTTTTTCCCTGGACTGATAAAATCTTCAGGGGAATTATTCCTTTGCCCTGGAATGATAAAATCTTCAGGGGGTTGTTCCTTTCCCCTGGAATAACCAAATCTTTAGGGGAGTTGTTCTTTTCCCCTGGAATAAAATCTTCAGGTATATTGTTCCTTTCACCTGGAACAACAAAACCTTCAGGGGATTTGTTCCAGTCCCACTCCCAGCTCTGCGATTCCAGCGGGTCCCTAAAACTCTTGAAGAAGCAAACAGCCAAACCAGGGCTTGGATTGGAGCAAAGAACAATTCTCTATCAGATCAAAACCACAGAGGAGAGAACAACTCAGAGTCCGCAGCTCCCGCACAAACACGGGACGAGGGGGAAACCCTGGGATCCCAAACCGGGCTGAGCTTTTACTGCAGCACAGCGAGGGGGTTTTCCCGAGGGGCTCCCGGGGAGCCGCAGAGCAGCTGCAGGGCAGAGCTGGCGTGGAAAGCCAGGCACACGTAGGCCGTGTAGAGCAGCAGCCCCAGCAGCGCCAGGTTGAAGGAGTAGAAGAGCACCTTCTCCCAGGGCTCCATCAGGTAACTGCAGGTGATCAGCTCGAACTGGCAGAAGAGCCAGTACAGGTACCTGGGGGTGCCCTTCACATCCATCCCCTCCGGATGCCTCCAAAATCCCAATGGATTTGTSCTTCAACAGCTCCGAGGGTGCCCAGCACCTCACAGGAATGGCCTAAAAATAATGGTGAGATGGTGGTAAACATTGAGGATGTGGTAAAAAAGCAAAAAAGGGTATTGGGAAGGATGGAAGTTTAGCAGGAAAACTTTATAGATATGAATGTTTAGCAGAAAGCTCTGTGAATGTAGAAATTGTAAGAGAAATAGAGATAAAAGCAAGTATTGATATAGAAGATGTTTAAAAGTAAAGATTGCTGAGCCAGTTATTACTAGCTAACTAAAGAAGCAAAAGTTGAATGAGTTGAAGAAGGTTTTATGACCAGACCAAAGGATTTGTTGACCACGAACAAAAACATGCTTCTACCAAGTAGAAACAACTCTTAGCAAAAGCACAGGCAAACAAAAATGTGTTTTTACCAAAAAGAAAAATTTTCCACTGCAAGAAAACAGAAGAACAACTTTGAGCTCAAAATGTAACATAACTCATAAGCTGAGATAATTACTAAAATGGTAGATAATTATAAAATCTGGTAATTTTAGTGGTTTTGATAGGCTACAGGCAAATGTAGAAGTGTTGTGTGTGATGCTGATGGGTTGTTATGCATTAAAATGCCCAGCAAAGGAAAATCTCCAATGCATTGTGACCAGAACTAAACCAGCTCCAGGTTGAGGCTCCTCTGGAGCAGCTGCAGGCTCGGTGTGCCCAGCACTGCTGGGAGTGAGCAATAAAGAGCATTTTGAGGAGCCCTCTGGGCCCTGCATCTCTCATTGAGGCTCTTACAAAAGGTTTTAATAAAAAAGGAAAATAATGCAAAACCAAAGAATAAAGCTTTGCACAGGGATAGGACTCACACACCTGTTACAGCACCCCAAAAATGCACAAAAATGCACAGAAATGCAAAATAATACAAAACCAAAGGACAAAGCCATGCACAACTCAGGGACAGGACTCACACACCTGCTAAAACACCCCAAAAATGCACAAAAATGCACAAAAATTCAAAAAAAAAATCGGAAGAGCACACGTCTGAACTCCAGTCACTTTCACATCTCGTATGCCGTCTTCTGCTTAAAAAAAAAATTAAAAAAAAAAAAATCAAAATAATACAAAACCAAAGTACAAAGCCATGCACAGCTCAGGGACAGGTCCCATATAACTGCCAAAACACCCCAAAAATGCACAGAAATGCACAAAAATGCAAAATAATACAAAATGAAAGACCAAAGCCATGCACAGCACAGGATGGAACTCACACACCTTCTAAAACACCCCAAAAATGCACCTCCCTTAAGTCCTGAAGGATTTGGGTGGGATTTTTGGCAATCTGCCCAATAAAGAGGGACAGCTGAAGACACCTCTCAGTGTTCCTGTGCTGGCCTTGAGCCAGGTGCTGCCAGGAAATCTCTGAGGTTTTTCCCTTTTAAATCCCTTTTCACACATGGGAAACACCTGCCTGGTTTGGGGGGACACACTGCCCCACATCCCAGACRTTTGGGACAATCCCACTCCCCAGGCTCAACTCTGCCAGGATTTCACCTTCCCTGGGTTACTCAAGACCCTGCTGGGGCAGCTCAATGAAAAATCCCTTTAAACCCTTCTCTCCTTCCTCCTGCTCCTTCCCACCAGGATTTCCACACAGAYTTTGCTACAAGGCTGATTTCTGCCACTGCAGGTTTGTGTCCTGTGCTCCAGAGGCTGCTGGAGGCCCCAGGTGAGAAGTGAGAGTGGAAAACTCCACACAAACAGAATTCCAATAAAAGGAAACTACAGCCAGGTTATCCAGCTTTTCCTGCAGCAGGGATTGAACTGATCTGTGGCCAGAATGGAATAAAAATAGAAATAGAAATAGAAATAGAAATAGAAATAGAAATAGAAATAAAAATAAAAATAAAAATAAAAATAAAAATAAAAATAAAAATTAAAATTAAAATTAAAATTAAAATTAAAAATTAAAATAATAATAATTATTATTATAATTGTCATCATCATCATTATTATTAACTTAATATGTACTTTATATCTCTTATCTCACATATCATCTATAATTATACACAATACATGATTATATATTCCATATTATCATTTATAGTTTGTATTTTATATTATAGATAATATGGTCTCATTTTATATAATATATATTTTTATATTCTATTAGATTAAAAATTTAAAATAATACTAATGATAATAAAATAATTATAATAACMATAATGATAATCATAGAATTTTTTTAAAGAAGAAATAAAATCAATGCTAACTGCATTGTGTCATCAGCAGGACACAGAACTGGGGAGGAAAAGGGAAACCAGGACTGTTTCACTCATTGACAACTCCTGCCCTTTGGTAAATAAGAGGAAACAACCTAAAAAAACTCTGATTTCCCACTTTTTAATTGGGAGGTGAGGAACTCCTGGTGGTGCCAAAATCTGTCTGAAAGAAATTTATCCCCAAGAAATTACACACCATTAACTCCATAGATGCAAATGGGGTGGGATTTTATCCTAAAAAAGCCAMTTCCCAGGGATTTTAGAGACATTTTGCTTCCACACCTTCCCCACCTCCTTCCTTCCTGCCACAAACACTTCCACAGTTCAAAATATCAACAATTACAGCAAAATCCTCATTTCACCGCCCATTTCTGCCCTGGTTTTACCAAACCAGAGAAGTTTTCACCTGAGCCTCTTCCTATTAAATGAATCCTTTTGAGGAAAGAG
>CADDXX010000314.1:16825-42766 GCA_902810485.1 Alauda arvensis | reverse complement strand
CGCCGCCCGCACCGCCGCGCTGCCGCGGGGGCCGCCGGGATTTGTAGTGCAGCGGCGGGGCGGGGGCGGCGGCCGGCACGCTCCGCCCGGGTGCCAGGAGGGCGGTGCGGGCTGCGGGCGCTGTGCGCTGTGCGGGGACACACGGGGAGCGCCGGTACCGCGGGCGGCCCTGCCCAGACACCTTCCCGGGCCGAGCCAGCGGCGAGCAGGAGGCATCCGGCGGGCGGAGGAGGACGAGGAGGAGGAGGAGGAGAGGGCTCGGCGGCGAAGGCATCGGCGGGCCCCGCGCCCCCGCGGCACGGCACGGCACGGCACGGGGAGCGGCGGAGGGGCCGGCGGAGCGGAGCCGGGGCTCGGAGCGGGGCTGAGCCGGGGCTCGGAGCTCGGAGCTCGCCCGGCCGGCCGAGCATGCAGTGAGCGAGCGGCCCCGCGCTCGGAGCCGCCCCGCCGCATGCTGTGGGGAGCCACGGTCGCGATAATAAATGATAGAGGATACAATGACTTTGCTGTCTCTGCTGGGTCGGATCATGCGTTACTTCTTGCTCAGRCCGGAGACCTTGTTCTTGCTGTGCATCAGCCTGGCCCTGTGGAGTTATTTCTTCCACACGGATGAGGTGAAAACCATCGTCAAGTCGAGCAGGGACGCGGTGAAGATGGTGAAGGGCAAGGTGGCCGAGATCATGCAGAATGACAGGCTCGGGGGCTTGGACGTGCTGGACGCGGAGTTCTCCAAGACCTGGGAGTTCAAGAGCCACAACGTGGCCGTCTACTCCATCCAAGGCCGGAGGGACCACATGGAGGACAGGTTCGAAGTGATCACCGACCTGGTGAACAAGACTCACCCGTCCATCTTCGGGATATTTGATGGGCACGGAGGAGAGGCAAGTGCTCAGCTGGAAAAATGCGTTTATAATACAACAGCATCCCCAAAAAATAAAGGGGAGGGTGCGGGAGGGAGGATGGTCCAGGGCAAGGCGTGGATGTGTTCTCGCCCACCAGGTTTGTGTGATTATCTTGTACATTGTGGGGAGGGGGGGTTTCCTTTTTGGAAGGAAAAAAAAAAAATCCTCCTTTCCCTTTGCCCCCTCGGCGCTGAGCACGGCACAAACGTGCCTGTCCCCCCTTTGCCCTTTGCAGTAGTAAAGGTTCAATGGAAGGCAGAGCTGCTGGAGGTGGCTGTGACGTGCGTGGAATAACGATGATGGGCACAAACTCCCCGGAGTCATCTTTTGTTCCAGCCCAGTGTGCTGTGCTGTGCTGGGGTGTTTTTTGGCAGCGGGTGCTGATCAGCGGCAGAGGTGAAGCGGGCAGCGGAGCCGGAGGATGCTCCAGTGTGTGWRTGTGTGTGTGTGAGATGTGCTCCCGGCGATTCCCTCTCCAGGTGTTTGGGAATCGTGCGGAGTTCGTGTCATCACAACCGCGCTGTSCCTGCCCTGCGAGGGAGGGAAGGCAGCACAAGTGGCACTCGGTGCTGTTCAGCCTCTCCGCTTTTCCAGGCTGGCTGGCTGATCCATCCATCTCCTCCTCTCCCGGCTGTGCCGGGGGATGATCCCGGCTCGCCGGGATGCGGCTGGCACAGGCTGGGGCCGCAGCTTCCCCTGCCTTGAGGATGTGGTGCTGCCACGCAGCTTTCGGCGTGGCACAAGGCACGCGTTTCGTAACCGTGGGGAGAGGACGAGGGATTTGTCCTTGAGTGGAGGATCGGCTCCAGCAAGGTGTGAGAGAGAGAGAGCCTGCTGGGGCGATGGGGGCAGAAATGCTGGGAATGTGCTCTGGGAGCCCGGCTGTCCCTCCAGCTGCTCCCCCACATCCCAGAGTGCAAATCCTTCCTAGAAAAGCTCTGGCAGTGCCCGGACGTTTCACGGGGCACGGGGGGGGTGGCAGCTGCTGCCCTGCTAAMCCTGGAAAATCCAGCTCTGAGCTGTGCCTTGGGACAGTGCTGCCAGGCTTGGGCAGGGACTCGGGCTCTCCTCGCAGTGTCGGGTGTTCTGCGCCCTTTAATTTAACACAAACTTTGGGTATTGAGAATTGTCGGCTTTGTAAGGAAATGCTGCTGGTGCCCGAGCCCTGTTTTGGGGGATTTTATCTGGTTTCAGTGGGGCACAGCTGTGCCAACTCCTCCTGGCATTCTCAAGCCAGTTCTCCTTCCTTTACATTTATTTTAATCTTTCCTTAAGTGTCAAATGAATAACATTTCAAAAGCCATAGTGCAGTGACATTAATAATACTATTAGAATTATTAGCTACACAGTTTGTAGCCCATGGACAGTGACACATTGACACAGGGACCTCGCTGCCCTGGGCATCTGAGGAACACGGGTGGAAATGTTGGTGTGTCCCAAAGTGGTTCCCAGCTTTTCCAGCAGCCCTGAGCAGTTCTTTGGGGATATCTGCCTCTTCTGTGGGAAATGCTGATGTGTCCCAAAGTGGTTCCCAGCTTTTCCTGGAGCCCTGAGCAGTTCTTTTGGGACATTTCCTTCTTTTGTGGGCACCAGGGAAGGTGCTAGGAGATGCTGATGTATTCCAAAGTGGTTCCCCAGCTTTTCCAGGAGCCCTGAGCAGGTTTTTTTTGGGATATCTGCCTCTTCTCTGGGCAGCAGGGAAGGTGCTGGGGCTGTGCCTTTGTGYACACTGAGTTTCCTTGTGGGAGCAGAGCAGCCCAAACAATTGGGGAAGTGTCCCAGTGGTGATTTTACACAGAATATTCTGAGCTTGTGGGATCCGGCGTGAAAGGGGGATCTGATTTCTGTCATTAATTCCGTAGCTTGCCCTGCACGAGGCTGGGTATTAAATMACCCCCAGGCAGGACAGGCAATGTTGGCATTTGGCTGATGTGCCCCACAGATATTGGCTGCTTTTGTTGTGCATCCTGAAATTCCACCCGTGGGATGCGTTAATGTTGGGAAAACTCACTGGCCTTTTGTGCTGTGCTCCCTCAGAACTTGAATCCTCTGATGGATTCAGAGCGCAGGGAGGTTTTTCATTTTGAAAGGTTCAGCAGAACTCTCCACAGATCTTTCTAAATTTAGTGCTTTATAAATGTCTCCAGCTCCCATCTGTTATTCATAATGGACTCCTAAGTGTTCTCCATGGCCTTCATTCCTGCAAAAATAAGTTGAGGACCTAATTAGTTTCAAGTTTTAGATTTTGGGTGGAACTGTTCAGAAGAACATGAGCTGTGTGCTGTGCTTACAGCAAAAAAAGATAATGGGGAACAGGTTTTATTCTGAGCAGGTTTTGTAATTTTGAGGAGAAAACGAGGGAGGAGAAATAAAAATTTCACTCTTATTTAAAAATTACACTCTTCTTTAATCCCTAGCACATAATTCTACATTTTAAGTCTCTATTTGAATGGGGGGTTTGTATGTCTTAATTTATTTTATTTTTTTTTAAATCATAAAATACTCTGTCAAACACTTATCTATGTACTTAGCAAAGCCTTTGTGAAGGTTAAATTTTCCATATGGGCTCCCATTAAATTTCTTTATGTGTATTTAAGGAATAAAGAACAGCTGATCCCCGGGGTTACGTGTGAAACAAACTGTTCTATATGGGGGGAAAAAAATTGTTGTTCCAAACAACCAATATCAGAAATGAGCTGCCAGATTAATTATTTCCAGCTCTATGCAAGGGAGCCTGTCTCCATTAATTACTTCCTGCCATATCCCATTGAAGTGGAAGGATGGAGGAGCAGCCYCAATTACTGTGCACTGCTAATTGATGAAGATTTCTGAGTTCTGCTTCCATATTTGCCAACATTTTGCATACATTTGACTTCTCTCTCTTATGTAATTTCCTCTTCCAGTTTTAGCCTGGATGGGTTGGCAGCCATGGCTTTGGGTTTTGTGGGTGGCTTGAGGAGAAAGGAGTGAGCAAAAAAATAATTATTAATGCTCTGGTTTGCTGCAGTAACTTCTGAAAGGCCAAGAGTGTTTCAGAGAGGAGATTGGATGTGGGGTGTGTGGTGCAATCTTTTAWTAAAAGTTAGTTTCTTAGAGAGGTAACAGTAATGGTAATAATAGTAATAGTAATGGTAATAATACTGATAATAATAATAGTAATTATAATAATAATAATGCTGCAGAGCAGGTAGAGGTCAAAGAATTAAATTTAGAAAAAATAAAGAAAAGTTTTTGCCTCTTGTCTCACTGGATGACTTTGGCCAAAGGAATCACCCTTCAAGATGATTTAACTTATAAAAGAAAAAATATTCCTGTTCTCCAATCAGCTGCTTTTTAAGGTTTAAAAAGGGCTTGAGTAGTTTGGGGTTTTTTTCTTGCCCTTTTTTTTAAATTTAGGAATCTTGGGGCTGGAAGAAGCCGTGTCAAACTCCACAAGTAACCAAACAACAAATGATGGGCTGGGAAGYTGAGCAGAGGGAAGGCTGGCTGCTTAATGAGAGTGATTTCCCCATTTTCACTGCCATTTACTCTCAAATATTTAAGGTTTAAGCACGCAGTTTAATGAGATCTCAGCGTCAGACAAGGGCAGAGCAGCTCAGCTCCCATCTGCACTTTTATAGTTATGGCTCTGCTGTAAATCACTGGGGTTTTTTTTTTTTCCTAACCCTGTGGGGTTGAAGGTTTTAAAAATAATTATGGTAATAGAGAGTGCCTTCCCCTGCCTGGGCTTGTTTGCAGTTGTAAACGGATGTGGGGAATTAAAGCTCAGTAACTGTCTCATAAAAAATGTCTTTTTTTATTTCCCTCCGCCTCCTGAGCAGGGGCTTGTCCCTCATGGTGTGGAGTTGTGGGGAAGAGCTTTTTTTTTTTTGCCATGGAATGGGTTCTGGAGCTGCTGAGCCAGGGCTTTAGGATGTAAAATACACCTTTTTTATTTTTATTTTTTATTCCCAGCGTGGGGAAAGGCTGGGGAGCTGCAATGGGGAAGGAGGGAATGGTGTGGAAGTGGCTGATGCTCCGTGGGGCTCAGCACCTTGAAATCAGCTGGTGGAAGTCTCTGGTTACTGATTAACTCAGAAAGACACACACACAAAAAAGGGAAAGGTCAGAAGATAATGGTGCAGAGTSCAGAGGAGGCTGGAGTGAGGCTCTGGAGAATGGGAATGCTGAGGTGAGGTCTGGAGGAGAGGGCACTGTGCCAGCTGTGTTTAAATCAACCTGCTGTGCATCCAAATCCAGCTCTCTGATCCTCACAGCACCAGGGGCTTGTGCTGTGCTGAAAGAAAAGAAAGCAATTTTACAATTTGACTTCATTTCTTGGAGKTTTTTTTATCTGCTGATTCTAATTCCTGCCCCCCTCCCTCTGATTCTGAACTACTTAAGCAATCTCAGCAATGAGAATTTATCTCTCAGGCTTTGGAGTCCAGGCAGTYCAGGATTAATGGCCTGGGATTTTAKAAAAGGTAGGAATAAATCAAACAGCAGCTTTGGAGTTTCTCTGCATGTTCCAGCCCAGTTGTAAGGTCAGGTCCTTGAGGATTTGCAGTTTTTAAAACAGAAACTGCTGGCACAGTTTTCCTTTTATAGTMATTTCCTTTGGTTTCTAATGCAGAATCCCCTGCAATGTGCCCAAAAGTTTGGGTAAATATTTACATAGGTGAGGTCATGTTGATAGGCAAGTCCCAAATCTGCTTATGAGTTCCCCTCCAGTGGCCTAAAATACAAGCCARAAATGATCTGTAGAACATTCCTGACATTTTGTTTAGTTTCTCTAAGTTTTATTCCTGCATGTCATGCTCCAGGATCATGATTTGCACCCCACAACACCACTCTGATTCTATTTAGGGTTGAACTCCACACTCATTTGCTGTACAAAAATGGATTAAAATGCTGTAAAAAGCTCTAATTGGAAACTTTTAATTGCTGCCATTCAGGGCTGTATCATTGAGTGTAGGATTGAGCCCTTTTCTGCAGTTTTGATAAAAATCAAGAAGTCAATTAATTTGTAATGTGTTTTTTYAGCTTTGTTGTAATCAGTGTTTCCCTGTCTGGGCTCTCTGTGGCTGCCAGCAGATTACCACTGGTTTAATGAAGTCAGTTCTGATTTTGAGGTGCTTTCAGATTAGGAAAGTCATTGAAGTTTTTCCCTGTGAACTTGAGGAGCTCAAGACTCCTCCACAGGATGTGTTTGTGTTGAGGATTACTGAGAATGGGGAGGAAACAATCTCAGAGCAGTGGGATTTTAATCATTTCTCTTCCATWGCTCAGGAGTTTGGATATTTTTGTGTTTAATAATACGAGAGGAAAAAAAAATTAATTAAATTAATTAAACCAGCAGATTGCTCTGCCTCCCAACGTCGTGTTTCCAGCAGCTCTTTTGGATTTCTCCTCCCTCCCTTTTTTTGCTAGAAACCCAAATATTTACGGTGTAAATTGTGCCTCAAAACTGGGATTTGGCTGCTGGCAGTTTGATTTTGGAAACAATCTCTTGGCACGTGCTTGCTGTGCTTTGCTGCTGCCTGGTTTTTGCTGGTGGCTGCAGTTTCCTTGCAGCAGTTTTGGCACTCTGGGGATGTCCCATGCTCATGGCAGGGTTCCCATGAGCTGGATCTGGCACTTCTCAATTATTTTTTTTCTTCCTCTTCTCAGGACTTTTCAGCCCTGCCCCTCTTCATTTGGAGTTTTGTGTGTTCCTCAGGTGTTGCCTGTGCTGAAGTGAAATTCCACCTTTCCTCAGCCCCAGGATGTGTTTGATCTGCTCAGAAATGAGTGGGATCATGAGATCAGCCAGYTTTTGGGATCCATCCCAGGCAGWGTCCAAAGCCAGGCTGGGCAGGGTTTGGAGCATCCTGGTGTGCTGTTAATTCCTCCTCCCCTTTGTCCACTCTGCTCATCTCTTTCCCTTTGTCCCCTTTGCTCATCCCTCCTTCCTTTTGTCCACTCTGCTCGTTTCTCATTCCTCCTGCCCCTTGGGAAGGAGGGCGTGTCCCTGCCCATGGGATGAGGTGGATTTAAATGTCCTTTCCACCCCAAACCATTCTAGGAAGGGCCATCCAGAGGCACCTGGCACTGATTTCTCTAAGGTCTCGAGGTTCAGGTCTTGCTTTTCCCTCAGAGCACAGCAGAGAAACACTGACAGATCTGGGAAAAGGAACAAAATGCTCGTGTGCTCCTCCTGCTTTCCATCTCTGCCCTTGCAAGGAGACTTCCCAAACCTAATTTAAGGGCAGCAGCTGCTCTAATTATGCCCTGAAAAGTCACATGGCCTCTTGCTCCAATTTTTCCCTGCAGTATTTGGTAAATTCTCAAAGTTTAGGTGGAGTCAGCACCCTTTGGTGCCCTCCTGCACCCCCTGCCATGTGCCCCACACACTCCCCCCATCCCCATCCCTCATCCCTGCTGGTCCCTCATCCCACAGAGCCTCAGGGAATGCCRTGTCCCAAGGAGCTGTGCCCTCCTGGGATGGGTTGTGTGCTCTAAAAAAGGGTTTGGAGCTCCAGGTTCCCTTTGGCTGCTCAGCCTCACCAGCAGTGGCTCTGCCACCACATCCCAGCCCAGGAGAAGGTCATCAACATTTGGTGACCCTTTTCTTTGATGAGCCAGAAGGTCATGAAAGAGCAAAGCCAATCCCAGAAGGGAAGTTTTAATCCTGACAAAAATATCCGTGCTGGATCTCCAGGCTGTTGTAATTTGTGTGTAAAATCAGGAGTTGTAACAAATTGCAGATTATTTTTTTTCCCCTTTTGGGCTGTTTTATGGGTTTTTATTCCTGTTTTTAGCTGGTGTTTAACACTTCAGCTGGTGGTTTTATTAAAGCAGTTTCAAAGAGTAGATTTCATTTGAAAGCAGCGTAGCTTTGCAAAAATGCAGATTTCATTACAGTTTATGAGAGAAAAAAGGGTTTGCAGGCACCAGAATACTGACAAATACTCAGGGTAAGTAAAACTGGTGAGAATGGTGGATTTCAGTTTAAATAACTGCTCATTTGTGCTGTGAAATTCATGTTTATATGGCAAATACAGCTTGGACCAGATCAGGTCCAGGAAGGATCAAGGGAAATATTTTGGTCCCGCTAAAAAGAACAGAAAGTCAGGAGCAGGCTCTCAGGTCTGGAGTGGTTTGCCAAAAAATAATGTGGAAAAGCAGCTGGTGGTGGATACACTGAGCTGGGATCTGGGGATCTGGGTGTTGTGTGAGGAGCAGGGGGGACAGAGGGAAGGAGGAGTGAGCAGAGGGGACAGAGGAAAGGAAGGGATGAGCAGAGTGGACAAAGAAAAGGAGGGATGAGCAAAGGGGAAGGAGGAATGAGGGATGAGCAGAGTGCACAAAGAAGAGGAGGAATGAGCAGAATGGACAAAGGAAGGGATGAGCAAAATGGACAAAGGAACAGAGGGATGAGCAGAGTGGACAAAGGAAGGATTAGCAAAATGGACAGAGGGAATGAGGGATGAGCAGAGTGGACAAAGGGAAGGAATGAGCAGAGTGGACAGAAGGAAGGAGGACTGAGCAGAGGGGACAGAGAGAATGAGGGATGAGCAGACTGGACAAGGGCAGGGAGGAAGGAACCTTTGGGTTCATTCTTTGGGTTCATTCTTTGGGTTCATTCTGTGGGCCAGGGCTGTAAGCAAGCCCCCAGAGCAGCGTGGCAGCACAAAGGACTGTGCTGCTGCTCCTCCACACTGCCTGTGATGCTGGAACATGGGCTGCTCTCATCATCTGCCACCCCCTCTGCTCCCCAGCTGTGGCAGCAGCTGGCACCTCCAGCCACACCATCAGAGGATGTGTTTGCACTGCTCAGCCACATCACAATCAGCCACAGCTCCTGGTGTGGGCAAACCTCAAAGCTCCCCTGGAGGAACACACAACTTATTTGCATTCACTTGCAGCACCAAAATGTTATCCCTTGCAAATTTGCTCATTGTCATAAGTGTTGATAAAGCTTTTTTTGCTTYTTTTTTTCCCCCTCCAAATCCCCTTCAGGGGTAAACATTTGATTTTATTAAGTTCTGCTATAATAGCTGWAGCTGTCATACAGCACTGCTTTCAATCAATATGCTTTTTAATGGAATAAATCTCTTTACTTTTTCATTCTCTTCCCGATAGAAAACTGCTGGAGGGTGTGAAACATTTCTTCTGAGAGAAAAGTGTGTGGCCCATAATRCAGCTCTGAGCCACTTCTTTAAACTTCATTTTAAATGGGAATGTGATTTATCTGCAGGTGATGCGTGCATGGACTGCATTTTCCCTGGAATGTGTGCTCCCTCCAAACACACACTGAGGTATTGAAACATCTGATTGTGGTTGGCATAAATAGGAAATAAATATCTGAAATAAAATCTCTGTCCAAGGCTTTGTGCTTCAGGAATGAAGTGTGGGAGTAGGAGGAAGGGGAGAGGGAAACATGCTTGTCTCCTTAGTGCTCTTGATGTTTATACCCCTGAGCTTTCATCTGCTTTCCTGCTTTGCAGTGTGAATGGGTTTTCTCTGATTTTTTCTTTCTTTTTTTTATTACTCAGGTGGTTCTGGACATTATGTAGGATGTAGAAGGTGCTTTTCATGTTGGGTTTTTTTTTTTTAATGTGGCATATATGTGATGTGGTTCCCGTGGTTTTATTTCTGCTGGGAAGCAGGGAAATTGGGCAACAGTTTGGATAATCCCACCAAAAATTAGTTTTTCATTGGATATTTATTACTAATTACCTGAAGTTTGGCTCTTTATTGGTGTGGGAGGAAAGGGAAATCATGGCTGAAGTTTGGTGGAGAAAAGGGAAATCACATCTGAAGTGTGGCCCTTTTTTGGTGTGGAGGAAAAGGGAAATCACACATGGAGAAGTAGGAAAAGCCAGTCTGCAGTTCCCAAGAGGAGCAGCAACCCTGGGAAGGTGACAATCCCATTTCCCCAAAGTGGAGTTAACTCAGGGATGTGCACTTTGGTGGTAGATTCCAAAGTGATGGAATCCATCCCATGCCTGAGGGGCTGGATTTGTGTGTGAGGTGATTCCCATGGTCAGGATAATCCTGGATTTCCCTGGGTGCTGGATTTGTTTGAGGTGATTCCCATGCTCAGGATGATCCTGGTTTTCCCTCAGTGCTGGATCTGTGTTTGAGGTGATTCCCATGCTCAGGATGATCCTGGTTTTCCCTGGGTGCTGGATTTGTGTTGTGCCATGAGAATCAGTAAATATGTCAACAATCCAAGAATACAGAGGTTTGACAGACAAGTAAAATACCTTTCACTAACCAACAGAGTAATTAGCAAGAAAGCCATTAACCAATTAAAGCTGCACACGAGTAAAACCTGTATAAAATGAGTTGTGAAAATAAAGAATCGGCTTTTCCTTCATGAAGATAACGGAATCTCAGCTGACTTACTAAAATACCACTTGGCATCACCAGAGCAAAGGAGAGCCCCTCCATAAATATTCATGTCAGGTGTTTGATTGACAGAGAATTTAGGGTGACACTCCCTCATTTTTCCCAGATGTTTGATGCTGTCATATCAAAAACACCTCTGAAGTTTGACTTTGGAGAAGGCTCAGGGCTGCAGTCCCAGCAGTGCTTTGGGAAGTGAAGTGATGGTGGAATTCTCAGTGGATGAAGGTTGCAATGAAGGATTTGTAATCTTGGCAATTAGGAAATTGCTGCTGAGGTTAATGAGGATATTATTTTTAACTCTGAGGGCAGGAGCAATCTCCTGCCTCYGGGATAGAATTATTTCAATCAGTGCTTTAAAGAAGCACTTTCTGTGATGGTTTAAATTGACAAACATTTAAATCATCAGCCTGAATTCTTTTTTAGCAGTTCTGTACCYTGATATATTCTTCACATTCTTTTTATTTTGCATTGAACCAGAATGGTATTTACTACCCATGTTTAGTTGTGTGAGGTTGGGGGTTTTTCCCTGTTTTTTCCTTTTTTGTGGCTATCATTGCTGTAAATAAAAGCAGAATGAAAAGCTAAATAAGGAGCCAAATAATGTGATGAGCTCAGGAACCTTCTCCTCAGACTCCATTTATAACTGGAGTTAGAGCCAGACAGGAATTGAGGTAATTCTGCTCAAGGTAACCACCTCTTCAAAGAGAATGATGGCAAAATAGTCAATTATTTTTTCAAAAACACACATTTTTTCCTGTTTTTAGGAGAAACTCTTGATAGGAGCTGGTTACCACTTCAATAACTCTATTTTTCTTTAACCTTCAGAGGCAAATACACRCTGTTTACATCTATTACTTTCATTAATTACCATATTAGGGTGATAGAGTTTATTCTCAGGCTATGAGAAATAAATTTTGCTAAGAGTTTTATTTTTMAACTATTTTTTCTTTTYAAAAAAAAGCAACTTATTTGCCTTTTTGTGCTGTCTCACAGCTCCAGGCAGTAGCTGCACGCCGGGTCAGGCTGTGTGATGAGYAGAAAAATGTACTCCAAGTAAATTTAGGGACTCTCTTGGGAATATCTTGGAGCACTCCAGGCTTTTTAAGCTGCCTGAGCTGCAGTTGGTGTGCTCTGAAGTGTCCCTGTAAACACTGAACTGAGAGCTCAGCTCCAGACAGCCTCGGATGCCACGGCAGGAGAGGCAAGGGAAGAGCTTCCAGCTGCAAATTGGAGTGAGCTGTGTCCCAGGCAGCTTTTAAAAGCTTTTTTGGCATGCTGCTGTCCATCTTATTAAGGGAAAAAAAAAACCTGAGGGGAGGGAAGGTGGCGTGGGTGAAAAATAGGAGAGGCTGTGACCTCAGAGCTATTATAGAAAAGAGTTATTTTTACTGGAATGTTTTGYTGCTGAGCTTCCCAGCACCTCCAATTGACTGGAAAGCCAAATACAATTCCATTCAATTGAGATCCTTTTTTTATTTAATACACAAATTGAAAACTCTGTGTGTTTTTTTCTGTCACAGTGGCTTCACAGCTGACCTCAGTGGGTCTGTGATTCCAAGGCTCTCACAAGTGGGTCACACAAACATGTTAYACCTCTGTGAACAGGTGTTTCCAGCTCATTTTACAGGCTCCAGTTTCTGCTTCTGCCTCCTGGCTGCTCTCCTGCCAGTCAGGAACACYGCTGAAAATAGAAATGTGTAGCCCCTCTCTTGTTTTCTCCCAGGTGCAACTGCTCCTTTTTATTTTCTCAGACACCCCCTGTGTGCCTGCTGTTATTTAATGTGACACCAGCACCTTCCTGCTGGGCTTGGCAGGCCCCAGAGCCTTTGTGTAATGTGATTATTAAGAAATGAATGGCACCTAAGAGCTGGCAGCACCAATTCCTGTTCTAGATTGTGGATCTGGGTGGTTTTTTCCCACCAAAATGAGTTCCTGAGGAGCCCTGGTTTGAACCTGGGCCAAACCCTGGTCATGGTTTAGGTGCATTTTGGTTTGAAACAGAATTTTTGGTTCAAAAAAATGATCTAAATAGCCAGGCAGGGGTGCAAGATGAACACCCATAAAGTTGAATTTACCCCAGAACTCCCAGCCCTTCTCTCTGCCAACATCATCCCTGTGCTCAGCTCAGAAAAAGCACTTGGTGTTCCCTCTTCTTCCCTTTCCATGCAGGCAGCACCTGAAAATTTGGTAGAATTTGCCCTCTCTGGAGCAGCACAAAGGAGAATCTGCAAGAAATGGAAGTGTTGCCTTCAGCTGGAGGGCTGCAGGTGCTGCAGGGGGAGCTTCCTGGGGCTGCCTCTCTTTCTTCTCTCTCATTTTCTGCTGTTGAGACTTAAAAACATGCCCTGAAAAAATGAAAAAAAATCTCCTGGAAGCTTTTGATCCAAGAGCCCAACTCCTCAGAGAAATGGGGATGTGGGCATGGGCAGTGTGCTGTGATTTAAATAAGGGATAAAAAGTTAAATTGGAGAACACAGCAGGGTTTATTCTTCTGATAAAAACGCCCCAGAAGATTGAGTTAAGTGGTTTTTTAGGTTTTCACTTTCAAAGCTACCTCAATAAAACATTTAAGGCCTCCTGATCTGGCTTGAATTAAAGTTGTGCATTGCAAGAAAACTGCTCTGGGCAGGGAGGGGCGTCTCAAGGTGACCAGGGACGGGCTGGGAACAATAAAAAGAAATTAAATTAATTAYGTTGTGAGTGAGGTGGCCTGGGTTTTATCCTGCCTCTGTGCAGCCACATGAGGAGAGGAAATCAAATGAAGAAAGGGKTTTTATTATTGCCTAAAGCTGAGACAACTCAGAACCTACAGGGGTTATTTGTGTGCAGCAAGAATTGGTGACACCTTAGGGGTGAAAAAAGAGAGATAATGAGTGGTCAAAWGCAGCAAAAATGTAAATATTTAGTGGGGAGCAGTAATTAGTGGTAGGAATGAGCTCACACCCAGCCCTGAGCTGCCAGAGGATCCTGATTCCCCCATGAAGAGTTTGAAAACACATCAGTGGTGCCTTTTCCCCTGCACTCATTAAGCTGGAATGGCAGGATGGAAATGTCAGGGTTCAAGAGCCTGCCAGGAAAGTGGGAAGKGTGTTTAGAGGAGGGAAATGCATCAAAACACTTCAGCAAAGCTGTTTTTTCCTTGCTCTGGTGTCTCTGCAGATGTCCACATCCTCCCATCCCTGTTCCTTGGGGGTTTGTGGGAGAACAGTTTGGAATTCTCACTGTTCCCTGCCCTCAGCACGAGGTCCAAGGGCAGAGTTGGCTTCACTCTTCCAGGTGTGACAATTTTCAGTGTCCAGGGATATTTCAATATCCATCTGAACCTCTTGGGGTTAATGAACATTTTAATTAGATCTTATTTGCAGGAGAGAGTGGAGCAGTTGTAAACAGCAGCTGGATTCCAAAGGGAGCAGAGCCAGGGTGGAAGGGCCAGGTGCATTCCTTGGATACCTGTCAGGGGATGGACCTGGAGGTGAAGCTTTATCATCCCTGCCTTCCTCTATGTGCAGAATTCATGGCATTGTGGGACAGCACAGAAAGRGCTYGACTTCTTCAYTTATTAAAAAAATAAACTGSAGATCTGCAAAGGGAGGTGTGAGGGAAAGTTTGAAAAACAGCAGTGAAACAAGTGGGGTATTTTCTTTTATACAGAAAACCAAAATGAATTCATTTGTTAATTGAATTTTGGCAGAGAGAAGAATATCTGGGTTAAATTCTGCTCTGTGTGAGAGATTTTAGTACTGATTACTCCTTGTTTTATGTGCAGCTTTTTAAATCCTTGTGTCTCAAAAACTGAATTCTAAATGGAATTTACCAATCTGGATTTCGATGGTTTTGRAGCATGAACAGGGAAGTTTGCAAAGTGCTATCTCTGGATTTYATCAGAGTTAGTAATGCACTGTTCTGGACAAGGAATTTGCACAGGAATTCATTTCATGAACTGTAGTGGTTTCACTTTCACCAATTTSTGTTTCCCAGAATTAGTGTAGTGACCTGAGTCTGCCAGAATCATTCACTCCTTTTCTTGCTGTGAGATAGGATTGGGAGAAAAGCACAGCAGCCTCTAACTTCAAAGGTATAAACACAGATTTATTCACAAACACTAAAAGAAGAATCAAAAWGAAGCCTTCAAATGTGGGGAGAAGCATTTGTGGGTCAGGGTGTGGATGTGAACAACAGCAGCTCCAAAATGCTCCTGTCCTATTGCAAAAGCAGCTTTCAGGGTAAAAAAAACCCCTGAAAATCTATTTAATAGAGGTTTATGAACAGCTGAGAGGGCTCATCTTTAAAATCAAAACAGTTCTTATATCTGGATTGTTTAAGAAATAACCTGGGCTAGTGGAAGGTGGGAAKGAGATGATCTTTAAGATCCTTCCCAAATTGTTGTAGGATCAGTGATTTTTGATTTATTTACTGTGTGTAGATATCCAAATTGCCTCTAAGGGATGCTTCTCCTCCAATCCCTGCTGTGCCAGGGCAGCTGGAGGTGGGAGAGYTTTGCTGGAGCCATTCCTGCTCCCRTTTTGTAAAGGTTGCTTGAAACTCGCCCTAAAAGCGAACCTCATCCATTTTTCAAATCGCCCATACAGGGGGAAAAAACGAGTGGGTTTATCTTGGCTGAATAATTGATGGCTSCTGGATGTGATCCTGGTGCTCTGCAGCTTTCCCCACTGCAGCTCTGGGCTCTCCAGGCTGATTTCCTTGCAGGGCATTGATCTGGATGAAATGGAAACCAAAAAAACCCCCAAGATTTAGGCAGGATTTGAGGAGAAATAAAAAAGAACAGAAAGAGGCGGTGGCTGCAGCTGGATGCAGTTCATCCCTGCTGGATTTTGGGATGTYCAGCCCTGCTGCCTGTCCTCTGCTGCTTCTCCCAGCTGTGTTTGCAGCCCTTGCTGGGCTGATGGAAGCTCAGTGGAATGACAGCAGTTCCTGGTGGCAGGGAACGCCCTGGGACCTGCTCAGAGCCCAGGGGTGTCCCTGCAGCACAACAAAAACACGGGGAGAACAGGAGGGAGAACCCAGCTGGTGCCTCAGGGGAGAAAAGGTGCAGATTGCTGTGGCAGAAATTAAAAATAATCAAAGGAGATGTTGTGATGTTTCCCCAGTTCCTGGGGGAAGAAGAGGAGARCAGGAGGTCCCACTGAAAATTTGCCATTTGAAGCTGAATTTGCCATCCACAGAATGGCAAATTCAAAATTATCAGGGCCAGACATCAGCCAAAACCATGTAGGGGATGAAAAATCTGTGGGCATTATTGGGGTTTAGGCCTGTCAGTCAGGAGGGTCTGGAATTTTAAATTGTTCCAAGTGAAAAATTGGTGAGGGGCTGAGCTTTTACCCCTGTGGAATGTTCTGCCACCAAAATGGGGTGAGGATCCCAAAACCTGCCCTCACTGATCCCAAACCTGCCCTCACTGATCCCAAACCTGCCCTCAGTGATCCCAAACCTGCCCTCAGTGATCCCAAACCTGCCCTCACTGGTCCCTTCTGCTGGAAAGCACAGTTTGCATTCCAAATATTTTGGAAATAAACAGCCTTTATAATCATTTTTGCATTGTTGGGATTTATTAGCCCCCATCTGGAATTAATCTCCTCTTAAGATCTGAATTCTCTTCAGGGAAATGATGCAGTTTAATTTTAAAAACATGGATGKGSTCATTTTATACTCATTTYATYSTCATTTTATTGTCATACTCTGATTATTGGATCTTTCTCAATCCCAGTAAATAACTGGGTTTTTCCTTAGTGTTTTTCTGAGGTAATGACCATCCTGTGGCAGATATTGATGGCAGAGCTCAGTGCACATTTCCTTTTTGAAAAGTTAAACTTTCAATTATTTCCATACTGAAGGAAGGTAGAAAAGAAATATAAATATATTTATATAATTATAAAATATATTATTATAAATATAAATATGCTCAAATATAAAGGTTGTTAATCTCTAAGAACTGCAGGTTTTCAGTCTCAATTTTATTCTTACTGTACCAAAACCATGTTGTTATATTTGCTATATTATAAATTATAAATAGCTGTTATTACTATTTTAAGTTTATGAACCATTCTGTAGAAATCATGCAGATGGAAACTTTTTTTTTTTAAATTTAATTATATTTTTTAATTTTTTATTTAATTTTTCTTTCATCAGCTGAGCAGCTGTGTTGCAAACATCTCACTCCAAGACCCATGGAAATTCACTTTTTGGGAATGACCATTACAGCTGTGATACAAACTGGAGGAATTTCCTATCAGTCTGGGAATTAAACTTATTTTTTAATATAAAAAAGAAAACAAATTGAAACAAAACCCCTCTGTAATTTGATCATATTTTGACTGGACAAGCAGTTTCCTTCAGCCCTCAGCAGTCCAGTATAAATAAAATACCAGAATTGCTGTTCCAGGAGGTGTCTGCAGGAGGATCTCTTTGGGATGAGCACTTGCTCCTTGTTTTTCCTGGCAGAATTAATGGGATGTTATTCTGTTATTCCCCATCTTTTKTTATTTTTGCTGTCTCCTACACTAAAACTTCCATGGTTGTGTGCAGCCCTTATCCTCTGTTGGGAGTAGGGAGACAATTTCCTTATTTTATTTATTATTTTGCTTTAATTATTTTATTTTTAAAATTTTAATTATTTATTTAATTCATCTTCCCTATCTTTATTCCATTATTTAATTTATTTATTATTCCCTATATTCTGGGASCACCCCCTGAGTGTGTGACAGCCCATCCCAGTGATGGCCACAAATATCCCCTCCCTTGCCAGGGAGAAAATATTCTTTATGGTGCATCAAATCCACTTGGAGTTCTTAAATATGCATGAAATTAAACAGATATTTCTCCCAAGGCAGTGCAATAAATCTATTAATAAATGGATGGAAATAAATGCTTTCCAGCAAATGGTCCTTGCTGTGGAGAAAAGCTGCAGCAGGAAGGCTTAAATAACAATTAAAAAACAAAAGTGAATCATTAATATAAAAGTTAACAACTGAATTWTGGAGTTAAAACATTTGAAATAGTTAGGAAGGCTTCAATAAGGTAAATAAATGGGTTTTGGTGGCTTTGTTGGAGGAGTGTTTGTGCTTTTTTAAAAAGAAGAAAAATGATGGAAAAAGTGTGAAAGCCCTGAGTGGCAGCAGCTCAGGTTCCTGCAGGGATCACCAGGAAATCTCCCACATTTCCARCCTCCTGCTCTGCATTTACAGCCAGGGAGAAATTCCTTCCCAAGCCCATCCAAAACAGCTCCCACCACTCTGTATTTCAGGACTGCAGAGGTTCCACTGCACTGACATTTCATTTACCTCCACTAAATTACTTTGCATCAACACCCAGCTCTTCAAAATGAGGATTCACCTCCTTCCTGCCCTTTTCCTGCCTGCCCTGCTCCTTCTCCTGTTTTTTCTGGCCACTCCAAACACTTCAGCTCAACTTTTCCTCTCTCTCTTAGGTTAATTCTCCCTGGATTTTGCTCCCTCCACTGTGCTAAAAACAAAAAGGGGGGGATGGCATTGCTAATTCCACAGCTCCCCTGGGTGCTGGCCTAATAAAAACCCAGCAGGGCTGAAATGAGGTTGGTTTTGTGCCTCTCCAAGTCAAAAAATTCCATGTTTTTTGGGGTGTTTTGCTCTTGTTTATGGGCTGCTGTGTCAGGGGGGAAAATCCAGAGAAAACCCCTGGAGCTCCTCCTCAGCAGCTGAGTGAGATTTGCTGAAGTAGAAATTAATAAAAATAGCAAAAAAAATTATTGAATATTTTTGTTAAAATTTTATTTTAAAAGTACAGGGGGGAAAGAGGAAGAAAGTAAATTATATCCACTGAAATGAGCTAAATTAGAGAWTAATTCAGAGCTCTGTCCCAGTAAAATTCAAGTCCCTCAAGGGAATCCCCTCCCTGGGGCTCCTCCAGTTCCAGCTTCTCCTGGCCCACAGCCCCCAGCTGGGCTCCTGTGTGACTTCCAGATAAAAATACACGAATTTATTTATTCCAGAGAAGACTGAACCCATAAAAATGGGTTTTTTTCCCTTTCTCCCCAAGGTGGCTGTGTCACAGCTCATCCCCTCAAGCTCCAGGAGTACCCAGGATGTGGTTTGGGGGTGCAGAGCTGATGTAAAAAACACCATTTCCTCTTGCTGCTGCTSCAGCTTTGTTTTCCTGCTGCCCTGGCCCTGCTCTGCCCATCAGGAGCAGCTCTGGGAATTGAATTGGCAGAAAATTGGGGTTTTTTCCCAGTTTTTTTACTCCTGGTACGCAGAGGCAGGAGCCAGCCCTGGAGCCAGGGAGGAGAGGATCCAGCAGGGATCACCTTTGTGATTTCAGGTTGTTTATCAACACAAACACCACATAAAACCTGATTTTCCTCACAGATCCTCAGGTGAAGCTCAACATTCAGGTGTTTCTGTGACTTTCAGCTGTTGTTTCCAGAGATAGAGGTGCTTTTCACATCTGTGTCTCTGCAGAAATATTTTTCCTTTTCCAACCCTTTCAGTGCCTCCAAGGATGAGCTGAGCTCCCTCAGCCTTGGTTTTCCAGGGTGGTTTTTTTTCAGTATTTTGTGTATTTTCCAGGTTATTTCCTGTATAAAAGCTGACCTTTTCCTGTATTTATTTTATTGGCTTTGGATGGGGTTTGGACGTCAAAGTTCTCGTGGTGGGTTTGAGTTTTGGGAAGTTGTGTGAGAACCAGTGGATCCTTCAGCAGCTCCAGAGGGGTGGAGAGGTTTTTAAAGAGCAGAATTCATCCATAATATTTTGGGCAAGGCTCTGTTTGTTGGGAAGGAGGCAGCAGAGGTGGCTGAGGTGGTGTTTGGGCACAAGGGGTGTCTGTGCCCCCTCTGGGCAGGGTCACAAAGCCTGGCTTGTCTCTGATACCATAAACTCATGGCAGATTTAAACCCACCCTGGAATAGGCAAGGCTTAGCAGATCTCCCCAAAGGCTGGATTAATTCTCATCCCAGACCTAACAGCATTCCAAGGCTCCCAAACAGAGCAGGGAGGGGGAATTTTGGGGGGAGGGGAGGGGTTGAAGCTGAGATCCAAGCTGATCTAAAAGCAGCCCTGCAGTTTGGGAGCAGAAGGAATTYTGGCAGCAGGAGGAGCAGCTCCTCTGCTCCCAGCCATGACAAGGCAAGTGAAACCCAGCTCTGCAAAGCATTTCTATTTGCAGCTCCATAAATCCCCTGGGAGGGCAGGAAGGGCCCCCCTGGCACAGGCTGCAGGCGCTGGCACACACCCAGGGACGTGCCACAGCCTGGCACCCTCCAAAGCCACTTGGAGAAGGGATTCCTGATGGAACAGCTCCCTCAGAGTGTGTGTGGCTGCTGGGTTCAAATCAATCTGCTGGGCTCAAAGCCCTGCTCAGCTTAAACCAAACTCTGCCTCTGCAGCTTTGGAGCTGGGTGGTGTTTGTAGGGATAAAAGTGGTTTATTCTTCATTTTATGTGTGGTAACTTGTGAAGTGACAGGGTGGCTGGAATAGAGCACTTGGGTTCTGGAAAAGGAAGGGCTGGGATGGGCATTCCTGGGGTTAAAGAGCTCCATGAGGGAGCTGGGATGGGAATTCCTGGGGATGGAGATCTCCATGAAGGAGCTGGGATGGGAATTGCTGAGGATCAAGAGCTCCATGAGGGAGCTGAGATGGGAATTCTTAAGAATTCCTTCAACCTGATACAAACCAAACATCTTGGAGAGGTTAAGATAATAAATCTCTAATTTTATCATTACATAATTTTATAATTTTATCGAGTCTACTTCACCAGAGTAGAAATAATAGTATGGATTTATTAATGTAGTTTTAGAAATTTTCCTCTTCCAAAACCTAAAGAAATTAGTAATTTTTAGCTCCAAATAAACCTTCTGGGATTATATTAATAGGTTGCTTGTCAATAAGGATTATAATTATTATAATATTTATTATATCATTTTATAAAATTATAAAATATAATATTTTATTATTATAATTATTATAAGGATTTTAGGTATGCAGTTTTATAAGGAATTCAGATGTTTTTAGAGGACCAGTTGAATTCTGTGTCTCAAAAGACTTTCAGCTCCTCTTTAGGTTTTTAAATCAACTTCCAGGGATCCCATTCCTGCCCAGCAATCACCCCAGAGTTGATATTTRTGGTGTTCTGGCTTGTGGTGTGTAGGGTTGTGCCCACAAACCCTGTACCTTAAACAGAGGGACGCTGAGAGCAAAAATAAATCAGTTTTTGTTCCCTTTTCCTTCATCACTGTGGCCTTGCCGTGCCCTGCTGTCAGCACTGGAGTTTTTTTATGGAAAAATCCTGGATGGATTTTTGATCTGCGTGTTTTTGTGTAAAATTAAGCCAATTATCACATCCTTGCCAGCATCTTTCATTCCAAAACCTTCACCCCCTGATCCCTGTGGTTTGATCTCTGACCTGAATTGATTGGGAGTTGGAAGCTCCCGGTGCTTCCACATCTCCTCCTTCCCTGGCCTCTCTCCCTCCTCAGTTCCAGACTTCTCCAGCACTTTTGTTTTCCCTTCATCTCCCCGGGAAAGCCCCTGGCAGCTGCCCCTTCTCTTTCTCCTCCTCCAATTCAGAAATTCTGGAATGTTCAGAATTCCCCCCTCTGCTCCAGGAGCTGTCACAGTTCCTCATCATCCATCACTCCAGTTTCCCTGACTGACAGCCTCTGCATCTGAGAGCCAAACTGAGCAGCACCTTGACAAATCCTCATTCATTCCCTGCACCTGGCTGTGTTTTGTCTGTTTTTTTATTTTAGTGGTGTTTCCCAGCTGCTCCATGAGGAAAACTGCATCCAGAGAAGCAGTGAGGGGCTTCCTCTGGTCATTAATTCCCTTTTCTGCTCAGCTTTTCCATTCTTGGTGTTCATTCTGAGCTCTCCCTGTCTGGCTGAGCTCCTGGGGCTGCCAGCCTTGGCTCTGGGCTCAGCTCCAGCTCGTGTTTTGGAGGCTGAGCTGTCTTTTCCTGCTGGGAAGGACTCCTGGATTCCCACTGCTTCCTTCTTATCTCTGTGTGGTTTTTTTTTTTTTTTCTCCACAAATTCTGTGGCTTTGGGAGGAGCTTTTCTGGTTTGATTCAAGTGAATTGAGCTCTGTGATTTTGTGCAGAGCTCAGAGGGTGAGTTTGAGATGGAATAAGCACTAACAATAATACAGCCAGRTATTTTTGGGATTCTCTGCAAACATATTCCAGGAATCTGGAATTGTCAGCTTTCCACATGAGCTGCTCGCTGTTGTAGCAACATCTGAAAGCTTCTCACAGAATCCTGGGATGGTTTGGGTGGGAAGGGACCTTAAATCCCACCCAAACCATGGCAGGATTGAGCCTTGCACTGTCCCAGGCTRCTCCAAACCCCATCCAASCTGGCCTTGGGCACTGCCAGGGATGGAGCAGCCACAGCTYCTCTGGGAATTCCAGCCCAGCCCCTCCCAGGGAACAATTCCTCCCCAAAATCCCATCCATCCCTGCCCTCTGSCAGTGGGAATCCATCCCCCCTGTGCTTTTTGAGTCCTGGTTTATTCCTTTGCTGGTAAAGCTGTCTTTCTTTGCCTTTATTTCCTGTTTACTATTTCAGCTCTTAGCCCTGGGAATGTGAAACAGAGTTGAGAGAGCRGGSTAYAAAGTGCAGTTCAATTTTTYCTGTGTATTTCTGAATGAAGAAATYYCTTCTTTTGTAGCTGTTTGTAGAATTCCCTGCCCATCYGTGATCTCCTTGCATCCAGCTTTGTGCTCACAGGGAAAGGAGAGGGAGGATTGTCCTGTAGTGCTCCTGGTGGATCTGTCAGGAGAATTCCACCCAAATCCCTGCCTGTGCACAACTCCCCAGCACTTGGGAGGGGAGGAAAAGGAAAGAACAAAGCCTTGTGTGTGTGTGCAGGACAACAAAACACTGAGAAAACCTCCCCAGATCAGCCTGCCTGGCGTGGTGTGCTCATAGAAGGGAATTGTTCCCTCTCTGGAATGTCATCCCAGTCACCCAGGCCTGACAAAAGAGCTTTTTATTTCATTATCAGCACTGAGAAATGGGCTGTGGTCGTTCCATACCTTCCTTAAAATCTGCTTTTCCTCCCCCCCAGGTGTTTGAGAATGCAGGGGTGAATTCATCCTGGTGTCACTCGTTGTGCAGTGGTGTTTAATTACATTAGTGGTGTCTAATGAGCTTGGAGGGGATTTCCAGAGACAGAGCTGAATGAGGAGAAAACTCAATATTTAAATACTCAGCCAGGGCCAGATCCCTGCAGTGAATCCCCCCACCCTGAGCCAGGCCTGCTGCTGCTCCTCCCATCTCCAAAATCACCTGCAGCACCTTCCAGCACTTTGCTGAATTCCTTTTGGAATTCAGGAGGAGTTCAGCAGCAGCCCAGTGAATTCACCAGGTGAGGCCCTCAGCATTTCAGGACAGATGGGCACAAATGAGCAGTCACAGGGCTGAGGGCTGGGGGAGTGTTTAGTTCAGTGTTTAATGACACAGAATCCTAAAAACGAGCTCTCCCAGAGGCAGGGAAGCAGGAGGGATTAAAAAACCCCACCCAGTGCCATTTAACTGGGATGTGAGTGGCTTCAGGGTGGGGAGAGCAAACACTCCTGGGCTTCTGGGAGGGAATAAAGCTCCAGCCCCAGCCTGGGAATGAAAGCCAGGATTTCCACCTGGATGTGGCTCCTTTTKGCTTGGTGAGTGTAAAATCCTTTGCCTGTGATAGAAATTTCCTGGGATCCACCAGGAATTGGGAATAAATGATCACAGGACCTTGTTGTTCTCCTCCATTGGTTCACTCCCAGCTTCCCTTTCCCCCTTTCCTTTCCCTATTCTTCTTTTCCCCTTCTTTCCCCTTTCCTTGTCCTGTGAGCACCAACACTTTGTGGATCACTCATGGAATGCTGGGTGCTTCCAGAGGGTATCCATGGGAATCAGGGAGGTGTGATCAGGCTCTGCTGTGCCCTGCTGATGGAGGAAAACCCACATTTCCTSCTGGATTGGCTTTGTATTTCCAGAGCAGCTCCAAAACTGATGGRATTCCCTGGCTGGGGATGAACACTCCCAGCTAACATTAATATTGAATCAACAGAATGATGTGATTAATCTCATTTTATGTATTATCAAAAGTTTGTTTGTTCTCTTTGTGATCTTACAAATGAAATGCCATCAACCCCTTCTCCCTGCATGGCTTTGGTTTTTGATGAACTCTGCAGGAGAAGATGAGATCATTCACAAAAAGAGGCATCCTGGGAAAATCCTTGTCTCAAAAGCTCTCAGCTCTGCCACTCCCAGGAGGATAACTTGCACTTGGAAACAACTTTAGAAACAAATCACATCATATAAATGTGTAAAACCCTGTGTCAAGCAGGAAGTTTGCGTGTGAGGAGTAAATCTTAAACCAGGCTCCAAAAGCTCTGCCTAAAGAGCTGCCTCTTGTCATTACCTGCCTTGCTCTGATTTTACAGGTTTTATATTTCACCCTCCTGCATCTGTTTAAAGTTTAAAAACGTTCCTGGGAGTGCCAGGAACCTGAAACCACCTGGGCTGGGGAAGCAGGGAGGGTTCCAGGGCCCTCCTTGGGAGCTGAGCTCAGCCAGGTGAGCAAACAGAGCCTGCAGCTCCTCTTGGGCCACTTCTTGGTTTTTTTGTTTTTTGTTCCACTTGTGTTTGCCTTGATTTCAAACATTTCTGTGATCACTGCCCAGCAACGTTTGTGTTTGCTCAGGAGCATTTGGTCAGGACTGGCATGTACTGAAGATAAAGTTAAATTTTTTTTTCCAGAATGAAGAATTAGGGTTTTTTTTTTAACCTTCTAGTCTTATATCATGTTATGTAGTCTATTATCTAACATTCTAGTCTAATCATCATATTATTTGGGGTGTTCTCCCCCAAATTGGCACCTCCTGGGGGTTACAGGGRGGCAGGAGAGGGAATTGAAGGGTGTGGGAAGGACAAGAGGGAATGGCTTTAGGCTGAAGGGGGGGAAGGTAGAGATGGGATCTTGGGCAGGAATTCCTGTCTGGGCTGGAATTCCCAGAGCAGCTGTGGCTGCCCCTGGATCCCTGGCAGTGCCCAAGGCCAGGCTGGATTGGGATTGGAGCACTGGGAGGTGTCCCTGCCACGGAATGGGATGGTTTAAAGTCCTTTCCAACCCAAACCATTCCCATTTTCCTGGGAATTCTGTGAACTCCACAATCCTCGTGCCTCTCCTGGATCCTGGCTCAGTGATGGATCAGCCCCTGGCTGCAGAATTCCTGTGCCAGCCTGGGCACTGATTTCACCTCTGTGTGTTCCATTTCCCCATCCTGAACTGGGATGAAATCCCTCCCTGGTGCTGCAGGTGCTGAATCCTTGCTCCCTGCACAAATCCTCTTTCCCCTGCTGCTATCTCCTGCCCCATCCTGGATATTCTGGGAGCTGGGAATTGCCTGGTTTTGGCACTTGTGAGGTGGCCCAGCCCAGTTCTCTGCCATTTCCAAAGTGGAAAACAGGCTGGGCTGCAAATCCTGCACTGGGGAGACTGGGAAGGGCTCAGGGGAATTCTGCAGCCTCAAATTGGGATCCTGTGGGATCAGGACCTTCTCCTGCACCAGAATTTTGGAGGCTGGATGGTCTTGAAGTTCTCTTCCAACCTTAAATGATTCTGTGATTGAAGATGATTTGGGGTTGCAGACAACACATTTTGGGRTGTATTTTGTTTATTGCTCCTGAGTGCAATAAACTTCTTCCTGTACAATAGTGAGAAGAAAAATCAGATTGATGGGGCAGCTTTGAAAGCAAGAGGTGTTTGAAATCTCCTCATCTTTCAGAAAAAAAGAGAATGGGCTTCCCAGGGTTTGCAGGGAGGGAGAGTTGGTAATTGCTGCTTTTTTTCCCCAGAGATTTTGACCAAAGTGAAAAAAAAACCAATGCAGTTTCAGGTGAAAATGTGCTTTAATTTTAAACCTGCTGTGTCACCTAAAGGAATTTCAGCACACCTTAAACACAGTTTAACTTCTCAGGTAGGTTTGGATAAGAGAGGACAAGCCCTGGCAATGCTTTAAATGCTGATTGTGGTTGAGTCCTGGACAGATTTAACTCAGCAAAAACTCAACCAGCAGATTTTAAGCATCACAAAGCCATTTTTTTTAACTCTGTGACAAAAATACCCAGGCTGGATCCTCTTGTGTGAKGTCCAACCACTCAATAACTCCTTTTTTTCCCTGCAAACCCTCCTGTTTCACAGCAAACCCTCCTCTGGCCACTTGGTAAAACAAAACCACAGCAAAACGTGCAGGATAAACCCTGGRTGTGCAGTGAGGAAAGTTCTGGATTAGTGTTTGATCTCTCTGTAATCCCTGCCTTTGAGTTTGTCTGCTTTCATGAGCTGCTCCAAAGTGATCCTGAAGTGGGTGATTATGGGATGAGAGAGGAGAGAATGATTTCATTTCTCTGCCACCATCACCAGCAGGATTTATTCATCAGGGTGCTTGGAGGAGATGCAGCTCCTGTTTTCCTGAACAATCCCAAATCCTGCTTGGCATTGTGGGTTTCCTTCTTTCCCTGATTTATCCCTATCCCAATTAGCTGCTTTAATTCTGGGGCCTGCAGTGGAGAGAAATTCATTTTATTCATTTCAGGCCACACTTTTAACCTGATGTGAAATTTAAGCACAATTTTTGGTCGGCAGTTTTAAGTTTATGGGGTTTATTTGTTTGTTTGGA
>CADDXX010000314.1:0-16718 GCA_902810485.1 Alauda arvensis | reverse complement strand
GAGGCAGACACTTTGGTGTCTTGCAAATACAGGCATGGCTGTTAAGGGGGTTTATTTTTTAGCTGTTGTTGTTTTGGGTTTATTGATTGGTATTTGTTTTGTTTTTTTTTGTTTTTGTGGGGGTTTTTTGGGGGGCTTGTTTTTTGGCTGTTGGGGTTTTTTTTTTGATAGATTTTTTAAATGGCTGTTAAGGGGGTTTATTTTGTTGGAACATTTTTTGTTTGTTTGTTTGTTTTGTTATTTGGATTTTTTTGTGTTTTTGTTTCTGTGGAGTTTTTTTAGGAGGGGGTTGTTTTTTGCCTATTTGGGGTTTTTTTTATGCTGTTGGCAGCTCCCAGCTCTCAGCATCCCTCCTGGATCCAGGATTATCCCACCCTTCCCTTGATTGGCAGGTGTAAAGATCTCTGTGAGAGGAATGGGAAACACCCCCTTGGCATCTCCAGATGTGGGAAGTGTTGGATCAATGGAAGAAAATGATCCTGAAAAATCAGCTCTGGCATCAAAAACAATGCAGGGAAAATGATCCAGACCTGGCTTTTTTGGGCAGAAATGCCCCCAAATCTCTTCTCTGTCTCTCTCTCTCTGTCCTGCTCTGTGGTCTCAGCTCTAAAAGCCTCTCCAGCTCCCCTCAGCTGAGGAATTATTCATAGCAAAATGTACATCTGAGCTATTTTTAGACCCTGCAGGCTCCAGATTATTCATTTTCTGTTTACTTGGGGATTTTCGGCTCCCGTTCCGTGCTGGGGAGCACGGAGTTAAAAACACCCTGAGCTCTCAGAGGCAGGCAGGGAAAAACTCAGCCTGGAGGGGTGGGTTGTGCTTCATGGAAGGGCTCAGAGCCTTTGGTCTCCTTAATTAATTTTCTACTCATTACAGGGAGGAAAGACAACCTGAAATGATGAACAGCAGCTCCACAGGAGGCGTTGCCTGTGGATGTTCCAGTCAGGCTTGGGCACAGCCTTTATCCAGAAATTTGAATATTTGCAAGGAGATTTTGAACAGAATTGTGCTTTGGGTGTGATATTTGTGTTTTCTCTGCATTTTCACCCAGGATAAATGGCTGCTGYCAAATATTTTGTGGGGGCTCAAATATTTTGAGCATCCTTTTCTCAGAGCAGGGGGTTGCTGGTGGTGTTGTATTGGAGGGTGGGCACTCAGAGATGAAATCCACCTTGCAAAATCACTCTTCAGAGGGGGTTTTTCTTACCAGCAATGAGGTTTTAGGGGAAAAAACTTAATTTTGCTGCCACAGAGCTGCTCTCCCCTCAGTGGGGGTAGCAGTGGATGTTCAGGTCAGGCTYGGGCACATCCACACTGCCTTTATCCCCTGTTGAAAGCAGAATTTTAATATTTGCAAGGAGATTTTTAATAGAATTGGGTCTTGGATGTGTTATTTGTGTTTTCTCTGCATTTTCACCCAGGATAAATGGCTGCTGTCAAATATTTTGGGGCGCTGTGAGCATCCTTTTCTCAGGGTTTAWAAGAAAACCCTCTCTTTTCTCAGAGCAGGGGTTGCTGCTGGTGTTGGGTGAGCTCAGAGATGAAATCCACCAAAAATCACCCCTCTTATGGGGTTTTTCTTACCAGCAAAGAGGTTTTAGGGAAAAAAAAACTTCATTTTGCTGCCTCAGAGCTGCTCTCCTCCCATCTGGCAGCTCTGCACCAACCCCAAMCCCAGCTTTTTGCCAGCCTTTAAAYGGAGAAACCCAAGCAAAGCCTTGAAAATATTCAGAGGAGAAATCTGGTGGGGGAAAAAACTGCTTTAAAGGGCTTATTTAGTGTGAAATAGCTGCAGAGGAGTCACTGGAGTGTTCCCTCCGTGCCTGGCCATTAATATTTATCCTGGAGGAGCTGAGCAGGCAGGAAGGGAAATGCTTTGGTGTCGCTCCATTAGGCTGGAGGGGAGGCAGGAGCTGCTCACTGACCCTGCAGCATGCAGCTCTTGCAAGAATGGAAATTTATTCCTATTTTTGGGGGGCTCCTGAGGGAAGCATTTGTGTGTAATGGCTTTCCCTGGGTTAAAGCTGGGACCTGCTCAGCCCAGTGACCTTTCCTTGGGAGGAGGGAAGGAGCTGGGAGCTCCTGCCCAGCCCCAAATGGGCTCTCTGAGAGCCAGCCCTGCTGCAGGGTCACAAACCCAGCCCTGGGCTGAGCCTGGAGGGGAATTTGGCTCTTGAGATAGCTCAGAGACAGCTCTTGGCTCTTGTTCTTGCTGAGGATGGATGATGCACAGGAAATAAGAGTTTGAGTTTGGGCTTGGTGATTGATGATCTCTGATCTGTGCACAGATTATTTATGGGCTCACAGCCCTGAGCTGCCAGAAAAACCTGCCCAAATGGTCACTGCTGACTTTCCCCCAGGTGTTTAAGCACCAATAACCAGGTGACCCCTCTGTTACTGATGTTTGTGACCCAGTGATGGCCACTAAAGGGCTGCAATGGGGACCTTTTTCACCCAGTGACAGAAACCACCCAAACCATGAAGGAGAAGGTAAAATGAAAGCCTTAGACAACCTGCAGGGTACAGCCTGGATTTGGGAAAATGCTCATTAAATGGGATTGGGATTGGGATGGAGAAGATTTCTGTGCTCCATTTCAGGGTGCACACCCTGCCTGGAGTTCAGCACTTTGTGCTTTGGGAAAATCCTCATAAAGTGGGATTGGGATGGAGCAGAGTTCTGGGCTGCTTTTCAGGGTGTGCAGGGTACAGCCTGGATTTGGGAAAATGCTCATGGATTGGGATTGGGATGGAGAAGATTTCTGTGCTCCATTTCAGGGTGCACAACCTGCCTGGAGTTCAGCACTTTGTGCTTTGGGAAAATCCTCATAAAGTGGGTTTTTAGGTGCTGATTTTTAGGGTGCACAGCCTGCAGGGTAAATCCAGGAGTTCAGCACTTTGTGCTTTGGGAAAATACTCATTAAATGGGATTGGGATGGAGCAGAGTTCTGTGCTGCATTTCAAGGTGCACAGCCTGCCTGGGTTCAGCACTTTGTGCTTTAGGAAAACTCTTTCCAGCTGGGTTTGTTGGAATTCACCTTGGCCCCAGCTCTTGGGCAGTTCAGGGAGAGGCCCCCAAGTTGTGTGCACACGTTTTTCCTGCCTGGATGGTTCCAGGTCCATCCCATCCTTTCTCTTGGCGTGGTTTCTCCAGGTGAGGGCTGGTCTGTGCAGGAATTGTTTGCTCTGCATGGCTCACTGGGCTCCAAGGTGTTCCTTTGTCTCCTGTGACAGGTGAAGGTGAAAGCAGCACACTTCAGGGGCTGGGCTTTGAGTTTCTCCTTCAGTTTGAGGAGGATTTGCTGGTAAAAACAAACAGTTTGCCTTTTATTGCAATGTATTGTTGCATTTTCCCTCAGTAATTGCATTTGTTTTGTGTGGTGGACCCACCTCAGCCCTCAGTGTAAAGCCAAGCACCAGGAATCTGAAGCTGATTTAATTTGTCTGCATATTTTGAACATCAACCCCAGTGCCAGGCTTGCCCTGATAAAGAATTTATGAGAACAGATCATGTTCTTGCAGCTTTACCAGGGAGCTGATTTTGTGTACACAGAGGTTTGTCACTTCTCTGTCCTGTCCCAGCTCCAGCAGTTGTGTTCAAGCCCATTCTTTTGGGCTTGGAAATCTAAATAAAAATAGACATTTAATCTGTAATACATTAATCTATAAATATATATAAATATATAGATATATGGATATGATGAGCCCATCAGTGCTCMCTGTTTCTCTGGGTCCCATCCCAGCCATAAATCCCTAAATCACCTCCAAAAAACAGGCAAAAAGCTGCAAATTGTTCTTCTCCAAGTGCTGCTGGCAGCATTAGGAATCCCTGTTGCTCCTGGGATAACAAACCCTGGCTGCTCTGTGCCACTTCCAGGCTTCAGATTGGCACCAAGGGCTCCAGAACATCAAGTCCCTAAAATACTCCACAACTCCTACTCCCAAACCAAATCATCTCCTCTTTTATTTTTTTTTTAACTCCACTGCTGTGTCAGAACCAACAAAGCAGGCAGGGGCTGTCAGCAGCCAGGAGGAAGGAGAGCATTTCCCTGCATTTCCCTCGCAGCTTTCCTGGCAAGGGCTGCACATCATTTATCTTTAAACAGTTTTGCTTTTGCTCTGAGCTGGCTCTGCAGTTCAAAGAGGCGACAGCTTTGGGGAGAGCAGTTTTGTTGCAGTGTGTGTAAAGCAAGAGGCTGTTTGTGTAGTGCTTGCCTGGCACTAGAGAGGCTGAATTTATTATTTATACAGGTGGTGTAATAGAGACAGACAGTGAATGTGTTTATTAGGGATGTGATTCCTGCAGTTCTGAGTGCTGCTGCCCTCAGTACAGGCAGCTTAAATGACATTTTTTGGTTGAATTAATGGGATCCTGGGAGCATCATCAGCTTCCTGCCAGAGTCTTTAACTCCTGAGCCCACCCTGNGGAGAAACCCAAGCAAAGCCTTGAAAATATTCAGAGGAGAAATCTGGTGAGGGGAAAAAACTACTTGAAAGGGCTTATTTAGTGTGAAATAGCTGCAGAGGAGTCACTGGAGTGTTCCCTCCGTGCCTGGCCATTAATATTTATCCTGGAGGAGCTGAGCAGGCAGGAAGGGAAATGCTTTGGTGTCGCTCCATTAGGCTGGAGGGGAGGCAGGAGCTGCTCACTGACCCTGCAGCATGCAGCTCTTGCAAGAATGGAAATTTATTCCTATTTTTGGGGGGCTCCTGAGGGAAGCATTTGTGTGTAATGGCTTTCCCTGGGTTAAAGCTGGGACCTGCTCAGCCCAGTGACCTTTCCTTGGGAGGAGGGAAGGAGCTGGGAGCTCCTGCCCAGCCCCAAATGGGCTCTCTGRGAGCCAGCCCTGCTGCAGGGTCACAAACCCAGCCCTGGGCTGAGCCTGGAGGGGAATTTGGCTCTTGAGATAGCTCAGAGACAGCTCTTGGCTCTTGTTCTTGCTGAGGATGGATGATGCACAGGAAATAAGAGTTTGAGTTTGGGCTTGGTGATTGATGATCTCTGATCTGTGCACAGATTATTTATGGGCTCACAGCCCTGAGCTGCCAGAAAAACCTGCCCAAATGGTCACTGCTGACTTTCCCCCAGGTGTTTAAGCACCAATAACCAGGTGACCCCTCTGTTACTGATGTTTGTGACCCAGTGATGGCCACKAAAGGGCTGCAATGGGGACCTTTTTCACCCAGTGACAGAAACCACCCAAACCATGAAGGAGAAGGTAAAATGAAAGCCTTAGACAACCTGCAGGGTACAGCCTGGATTTGGGAAAATGCTCATTAAATGGGATTGGGATTGGGATGGAGAAGATTTCTGTGCTCCATTTCAGGGTGCACACCCTGCCTGGAGTTCAGCACTTTGTGCTTTGGGAAAATCCTCATAAAGTGGGATTGGGATGGAGCAGAGTTCTGGGCTGCTTTTCAGGGTGTGCAGGGTACAGCCTGGATTTGGGAAAATGCTCATGGATTGGGATTGGGATGGAGAAGATTTCTGTGCTCCATTTCAGGGTGCACAACCTGCCTGGAGTTCAGCACTTTGTGCTTTGGGAAAATCCTCATAAAGTGGGTTTTTAGGTGCTGATTTTTAGGGTGCACAGCCTGCAGGGTAAATCCAGGAGTTCAGCACTTTGTGCTTTGGGAAAATACTCATTAAATGGGATTGGGATGGAGCAGAGTTCTGTGCTGCATTTCAAGGTGCACAGCCTGCCTGGGTTCAGCACTTTGTGCTTTAGGAAAACTCTTTCCAGCTGGGTTTGTTGGAATTCACCTTGGCCCCAGCTCTTGGGCAGTTCAGGGAGAGGCCCCCAAGTTGTGTGCACACGTTTTTCCTGCCTGGATGGTTCCAGGTCCATCCCATCCTTTCTCTTGGCGTGGTTTCTCCAGGTGAGGGCTGGTCTGTGCAGGAATTGTTTGCTCTGCATGGCTCASTGGGCTCCAAGGTGTTCCTTTGTCTCCTGTGACAGGTGAAGGTGAAAGCAGCACACTTCAGGGGCTGGGCTTTGAGTTTCTCCTTCAGTTTGAGGAGGATTTGCTGGTAAAAACAAACAGTTTGCCTTTTATTGCAATGTATTGTTGCATTTTCCCTCAGTAATTGCATTTGTTTTGTGTGGTGGACCCACCTCAGCCCTCAGTGTAAAGCCAAGCACCAGGAATCTGAAGCTGATTTAATTTGTCTGCATATTTTGAACATCAACCCCAGTGCCAGGCTTGCCCTGATAAAGAATTTATGAGAACAGATCATGTTCTTGCAGCTTTACCAGGGAGCTGATTTTGTGTACACAGAGGTTTGTCACTTCTCTGTCCTGTCCCAGCTCCAGCAGTTGTGTTCAAGCCCATTCTTTTGGGCTTGGAAATCTAAATAAAAATAGACATTTAATCTGTAATACATTAATCTATAAATATATATAAATATATAGATATATGGATATGATGAGCCCATCAGTGCTCCCTGTTTCTCTGGGTCCCATCCCAGCCATAAATCCCTAAATCACCTCCAAAAAACAGGCAAAAAGCTGCAAATTGTTCTTCTCCAAGTGCTGCTGGCAGCATTAGGAATCCCTGTTGCTCCTGGGATAACAAACCCTGGCTGCTCTGTGCCACTTCCAGGCTTCAGATTGGCACCAAGGGCTCCAGAACATCAAGTCCCTAAAATACTCCACAACTCCTACTCCCAAACCAAATCATCTCCTCTTTTATTTTTTTTTTAACTCCACTGCTGTGTCAGAACCAACAAAGCAGGCAGGGGCTGTCAGCAGCCAGGAGGAAGGAGAGCATTTCCCTGCATTTCCCTCGCAGCTTTCCTGGCAAGGGCTGCACATCATTTATCTTTAAACAGTTTTGCTTTTGCTCTGAGCTGGCTCTGCAGTTCAAAGAGGCGACAGCTTTGGGGAGAGCAGTTTTGTTGCAGTGTGTGTAAAGCAAGAGGCTGTTTGTGTAGTGCTTGCCTGGCACTAGAGAGGCTGAATTTATTATTTATACAGGTGGTGTAATAGAGACAGACAGTGAATGTGTTTATTAGGGATGTGATTCCTGCAGTTCTGAGTGCTGCTGCCCTCAGTACAGGCAGCTTAAATGACATTTTTTGGTTGAATTAATGGGATCCTGGGAGCATCATCAGCTTCCTGCCAGAACCTTTAACTCCTGAACCCACCCTGCCCCCAAATGCTGCTGTGGGTTCTGGGAGAGATGGAGAAATCTCATGTTTTTGGCAGGAAAACCCCAAACCAACAGCTTCACCTGTGCTGGTGATGCCTTAGGTTTTATCTTTTATGTATTTCAGGCTCTGTGGTGCCCAGGGGTGCAGCTCTGAGCTCACACCCAGCCTCACTCAGCTCTGCACACAGCAGGGACACAAAACAAATCCTGTCCCTGCTGCACACCAAGGACAACTTTCAGCCCCAAAGCACAAACCAGGCTGGGCTGAAGGGAGGAACAAGAAGGGTGAGACCTCCCAGCCTGGAGCTGCAATGGGACAATGAAACCCCAATGTGCAAATGGACCCAAACTTAGAAAAGTGGGAGACCTTGGGACCGTTTGTCCATGTTGTGACCATTTTTTGACCATTTGTGTCCATTCTGTGTCCATTTTTTGCCCATTTTGTTCCCATTTTGGATCCATTTTGTGACCATTTTATGTCCATTTTGTGACCATTTTGGTTCCACCTTGGCTGCAGCCCTGGCCAGGCTCTTGTCCTGCCCAAGGTGAACCCTAAAGCCTTTCAGTAAATATTTCCTTTATTCTCTGGCTCTGTTCCAGCCCAGCCYTCCCAAGSCATCMCTGGTTTWGTTGTTATTTCCTGGAGCAGCAGCAGTGTCAGGGTGCAGAGGGAAGGGCTGCAAGAGGGGTTCCTGGATCCATGTCTGGAACCAGACCCTGCTTCTCCTCCTGCTTTTCCTCCATCTCCTGAGTGATTTTAGAGAGGCAGAAAATCCACCTCTGATTTTAAGCCTTGCACTGCAAAGCACTGGAGAAGCAGCAGGTTCCACCAGCAAAAGGTGCAGGTTGTTCTTCCTGAAGTATAAAATGTGAGGTCTCCCTTAATCCAGGAAATCCAGGGCTCTGTAATTCATTCATTTATTATTAACTGTCAGGAATGTTGCTCATATGTTCCAAAATGCTCCATTCTGCACTGATCCATGGCTTTGCACTCACATCTGAAGCAAAAACTTGTATCTGAAATTCAGATCTTAGCTCTGTTACAGCATCCTCAGGTCTGTGCTGAGGTTTTCCTTTGGGTTCTGGAATCTATTTCTGAGATGTTTGTGCAGTTCTAAATTCAGGGAGGAAATCCTGATGTGTCCCATGTCAGCAGCAATTTGGGCACTTTTGTCAGGGATAAAACCCCCCTGATTGATGATTTTTGAGCATTGCATGTTGTGTGCTCAATAAACTCTGCAACTGCAGAGGTGAAGCCACTCTCAATTAGAGTGAGAGTAGGAAAATGCCCTTTAATTGAGTATTTTGCTCTAAATGTTTGCAGAATTAGAAGAGCAGAGTTARCATTCTTCAGGCTGCAATCCCCTGATTTAAAACTGGAGTTCAGTTCCAGCTCYTTGCAGTGTGTCCCACACTTCCCCCACACTCATTCTGTGCTCTTCACACTATTAGCTTTCATTTGGAGGGTTTTTTCTTTTTAAAGATGCTAATTTTGCATTAACAGAAGGGGAAAAAAAATCCTTCCAGCTGATGGAATTGAAAGGCATGGTGGTGATTTTGTCTTCACTCTGTGCTCAGGGTGAAGTTCCTGAGCTGGGAGGGTGGCTGAGGACAGGGATGGGACAGGGCTGTGCCCCTCAGAGGGAATCTCTCTTTAGACATCCCCAAATCACAATTTATCTCCATGTTTTCCTTGGGATTCAGCCTTCAGGTGTGCCAGGAAAGTCAGCAGCAGCAGCAGGCTTTGCCTGTAGTCACAGATAACTCCAGCCAAGCAGTTTGTTTGCCTTTCCTTAATCCCAGGGATTTCATTCCTGCTCCCTCTGCTCCATAAAACTGCACTGGGGCTTCACCAGCTCCCCTGCTGCTGTCTCCCTGCTGTAATCACCCATTTTAATGAAGTGGAGAAGTCAGAAACACCAACTGCTCCTGGAGCTGAGAGCAGGAGAGGCTGGGCTGGCTCCTTGGGGCATTGCTGCAGCATTCCTGGGGCTGAACTCACCAGAACTATCATCATCATCATCATCATCATCATCAATCACCAAACATCAGGAGCATCCTTAGCCCCAAAGTCCACCTCCTCCTCAAGCTTTCCACCTCCTGAGCAGAGCCCAAGCCCTCAGAATGAAGCAGCTGTTTGGTTTAACAATAATTTTATCCCTTTTCTGCAGCCTGCTCATTAAATTTTAACTTCTGCAGTCTTTTCCACGGGGGCTTTGGAGCAGGGTTTTCCCTCTGCTGGGATGAATGACTGACTCCTCTCTGGAGGTGCTGGGGCTCTGGGGTGTTGAAGGGTGATGCTGCACAGGTTCCAAAGCTGGAAAACACCATTATATTTATTGAATTAACCTCTGACCCTGCTTGAGAACAGCTCAGAACACCTGACACAGAGCAGCCAGCTTTTTTTGCTTTATAGCCACAGTTGGGCACAATTTACTTCGTTTGTCATCTCCTGTAATTATTTTCCTAATGCTGCATCCACTGCAGGGACAATCAGTGAATGTGAATAAGCTGTGAGAAGCTGCTCATGAGGGGAATGACAATTCAGCAGTGGGGAGCTGCTTACTCACACTCATTCATTTACTTTTGAAGAGGGACTTTCTTTATCCTCTTTATTCCCAGCCTTTATTATTAATAATGTTGTGGCTTGTCCCCAAACACTCCAGGGGTGTGAGTTGGGTGTTTTTGGGAGGATAATTTCTTAATGTTCACCTGAATTAGCTGAGGTGGTGCCAAATCACCAGGCAGGAGTTGGAGCTGCTCACCTGAGCAGGGGAACTGAAATGGGGCACAAACCTTTGCAGGGAGCTGGGAGAGAATTGTGGAGAATCTGGCAATAAAATGCATTAATTAATGTTGGGATCACCATCCCTGAAGTGTTTGGGAAAGGTGTGGGTGTGACACTTGAGGATGAGGTTTAGTGGTGACCATGGTGGTGGTGGGGAGTTGCACTTGAGGGCTTGAATGATCTTTTCCAAATTGAAGGATTCTCTGATTAATTAGACCCATTCCCTGGTGTGTTATTGGAGCATTTTCTGCTCCTCTTCCAGCCTTTTAAACTGGGAGGGGTCCCATGTGCCCTGGTGTGAAGGAGGCTCCACATCTGGCAGGATGAGGGGGGTTTTAAAGTGAAACAGGAAAGGTTTGGGTTAGGAAAGAGAATAAAGGAGAGATTTATTAAAAGGCCTTTAGGGTACACCTTGGGCAGGACAAGGACCTGGGCAGGGCTGCAGCCAAGGTGGGCACAAAATGGACACAAAATGGATCCAAAATGGACACAAAATGGGCACACAGACACACTTTTCTAAGTTTGGGTCCATTGCACATTGGGGTTTCATTGTCCCATTGCAGCTCCAGGCTGGGAGGTCTCACCCTTCTTGTTCCTCCCTTCAGCCCAGCCTGGTTTGTGCTTTGGGGCTGAAAGTTGTCCTTGGTGTGCAGCAGGGACAGGATTTGTTTTGTGTCCCTGCTGTGTGCAGAGCTGAGTGAGCCTGGGTGTGAGCTCAGAGCTGCACCCCTGGGCACCACAGAGCCTGGAACACAGGGAACATCAAACTCAGGGCATCCCTGGGATAGTGGAAGGGGTCCCTGCCCCTGGAATGGGATGGGATTTAAGGTCCTTGCACCCCACAGCACTTGGTGATTCCACAATTCTTTTCCCCTTTGTGTTCCACCACATCTCCAGGCCTGCAGAAGCCCAAGTTTTTGAGGAAACCATTTGATTCCATCCTCCTTTCCCCCTGGGCTGGGAAGTCCTGTCAGGAGCTCTGAGCCCAGCCCAGTTTTACCTCCTTGCTGTGCTTCTCCTCCAGTTCTGAGCTCCTCCTGAGCTGCTCCTGCCCTGCTGCTGAGCCAGGCTGTTCTCACATCCCCTGCTCCTTTTGCTGGCAGTGCCTTTCCCTGCTCTCCCAGCTCCTGACCTTCACAACTGCACCAGATGCCTTTTCTTCTCTCACTCATAAATCACTTCCTATTCTTTTATCAGGCTCTTTTTTTTTTTTTCTCTCTTTTCTGCCAAGTGCAGGGCTTTATTTTCAGCTGTCAGCACTTCCTTGAGAGTCCCAATGTCACTGSCCTGAAATGCTGCCAGGTGGGCACAGAGCTGCCTCATCACCTGCTTGATCTCTTSCTCAAGTACCTCTCTGCACAGATTTATCTGCACTGGTTGAGATCTCTCATCTCAGGTCCTTTATGTAGGAGAAACTCAACAATTCTTGTCCTGTTGTGGCCTTACAGCAGTTTTGGTTTATGTTTGGATTTTGCAGGACAGACCTATGAAGGTCTTCGTGGTGAAACAGGATAAAAAACATTTATCCAGAGGGGTATTTAAAACATTTATCCAGAGGAATCTGCACTCTGGGCAGGTCAGAGCTCTCTCTCCCCAGCTCTCCCACTTTCCCTCTGAATTTCGTGGAAGAATGATGTGATTTGTTCTTTTCTCTCCATAAAGAATTATTCCCTCAGTCTCACAGGGCTGAGCTGCCCTGCTCCTCCTCAGCCAGGTGCTTTGGGCAAATCCACTGTTCTGTGTCTGCTCACATTCCCTTCCAAACCTTTGTGCTTGCACTGAAAGGAACAGAAAGGCATTTCTGTAAATCCCACCCAGTGAATTTGATTTTCCCTTTCCCCTCGTGCTGCACACTGGAAATGTGGAGCTGCAATGCAATTAAGCTCATTAAAACCCACAACAAAGCCCTGCATTTTGGGATGGCCTCAAATGAGCATCTTGAACCAGGACCAAGGAGCAATCCCARATTCCAGCCCAGCCAACAGCAGCACCCTTTGGAAATGTTCTTGGRCAGCAGCAGCCCCAGCAGGGCTGGTGAAAACCTTCCATGGGACAAATCTGCTGCTGGCCAAACACAGAATTAGGAGGGCTCTGCCTAAAAGCTGGCAAGGCTCTGCCTAAAAAAYGAGGGGAGATTTGGATTGAGTGGCAAAAGAAACAAAGCTGGAAAAAAAAATCCTCCCTGGGCTGCTGAGGGAGGTGTTGGATGAGGAGCAGCAGAGGTGGCACTGAGGGATTCCTGCCATGGAGTTCAGCCCATCCAAGGGCAATCCTTGGCCACTTCTGTTTATTCTCTTTCTTTGGGTGTAATGGCAGTGCCATGGGAACGTGGTGGGAAGCAGCAGGAATGTCCCTGCTGAGGATAATCGGTGTTAAATCAAGTTTGTTTTGCCTCTGTGTGGGAAAACTGCCTGGCCAAGGAGCGTTTTTGGGATAAAAGTGTGGCCACAGGGCTTTCCTTGGTGTTTTGTGAGGTCACATTCCTGGTTTTGTGTGTCCCTTCATCTTCCAAAGCACCTGCATTTGAACAATTCGTGGTTTTTTAATCATTTGTCACTCATTCTTTGTGTCTTCCATCAACATTCCTTTATTTGATGGCTTTATTTTGATCCAGGCTCTGTTCCCCAAGGTCCCATCCCTGTCTCCGGGGGTTTGTTGGGTGTTGATGTGAAAATCCACCCCAGGCTGGACCCTGGACCTGGAATTCCCATGGCTTTTGGATGTTATTCCAAGTTTTATCCAGGCAAAAGGGGGTGTTCCACACATCAGGACACAACAATTCCATTTTCAAACCAGAATTCACACACATCCTGCCCACTCACGTGGGGACACCCCTTCCCAAACTGCCTCCTGAAATATTCCAAACCATTCCAAAAATAACCCTGCCAAGGACACATCAAAGGGGGACCTTGTCAGCATTTCCCCCAAAACAAACCTGCAAACAAAGCCCTGGCTGGGATGTTGGAATTAGGAACGTTTTGTGTTGTTTCCTTGAGGAAGGATCTGTGAACTTCAAGGTTTGTTCCCTATTTATAAAGCATTTTTCTCTCTCGGTGCTTTCAGTGGGTTTTAATTTGATTTATGAGGTGTGGCTGAGGTAGGCTGGCTTTGCCTTCAGCTCTGTGCACAGGCAGTGCTGAGGGATTCATTAATTAATTAAATGATGCTGCCCATAAAGATTGCACTGTTCCCTGGGATGGGAGAGCACCAGGAATGGGATGCTGCAAGCACTTTATTTAGAAATTATACATAAATTATATATATATAAATTATATCCATAACATACCATGTTCTCTACAGGAAAATGGGATTTTTCCCCTCTGTTTATTGAGGTTCAGGAATGTGTGAGATATCCTGTTCTGTTCACACCATTTATCTGGAGCTTCCTTTAATTTTCCTTCACTTCCAAAGAATTTTTAAATTTTTAATCCATTTTTCCCCCAGGAAATCTCAATGCAAACTGATTTAAATGCTTCATGTCCCTGCTTTTGTCTCCCTGTGGCCTGGCTGAGCTCTTTAACCCTGCCCAAACCAGCACCAAAACTCCCAAATTTTACCCTGCCACATCCAGTGGTGCCACCCTGACCTCAGGCAGCCAAAATACTCTGCTTTTAAACCCCAAAATAATGCTTTGAATTATTTATTCCAGCCAGAAAAGGCGCTGGGGTCAGCACAAATTGAATTTTGTTGATGCCAGAGGTACAAAATAGTGGGGTTTTGCTCAGAGATTTAGGAAATGGGAATGCTTTGATATTTTTTTTCCTATTCCTTGGCTGAAGGATTTTTTGGTTTCTTGGCTGGTTTCTTGTAAGGGAATAATTGGTGCCACAAAGCTCCCAGTGGGGTGAATTATTCTGGGAGTTAATGCAGATTCCAGCTGGTCACATTTGCAGCTGTCAGCACATCTGGCAGATTTCTGTTTATTTTATACATACAATATCTATTTTATATTATCTATATTACATATATAACATAGAATAGATTATACATATTATGAAACATATCTACTATATTAAATCTATTATGTATAATATACAGAGCATTGTATATATTATATAATGCATTATATAATATAGACAGTATATTAAATATTTATGTATTAAATATCTATTGTTTTGCATATCTCTTTTTAATATTTATATATTTTAAAATATACATTTTATATATTCCAGTGGTGGAAACTGGGGGAAAACAAAATCCTGAATTCCCTGTGGGATTTATCCTGAATTCCCTGGGGGATTCCTTCCAAATTCCTTGTGGGATTTATCCCAAATTCCCTGTGGAATTTATCTTGAATTCCCTGTGGAGTTTATTCTGAATTCCCTGTGGGATTTATCCTGAATTCCTTGTGGTATTTATTCCAAATTCTCTCTGGGATTTATCCCAAATTCCCTCTGGGATTTATCCCATATTCCCTGTGGGATTGATCCTGAATTCTCTGTGGGATTTATCCCAAATTCCCCGGGGGATTTATCTTGAATTCCCTGTGGAATTTATTCTGAATTCCCTGGGGGATTTCTCCCGAATTCCCTGTGGTATTTATCCCAAATTCCCTGGGGGATTTCTCCTGAATTCCCTGTGGGATTTCTCCCAAATTCCCTATGGGATTTCTCCTGAATTCCCTGTGGGATTTATCCCAAATTCCCTGTGGGATTTATTCTGAATTCCCTCATGGATTTACCCTGAATTCCCTGGGGGATTTATTCTGAATTCCCTGTGGGATTTATCCTGAATTCCATCTGGGATTTATCCTGAATTCCCTGTGGGATTTATCCCAAATTCCTTGTGGCTTTTCTCCTGAATTCCCTGTGGAATTCCTCCCAAATTCCCTGTGGGATTTATCCCAAATTCCCTGTGGAATTTTCTTTAATTCCCTGTGGGATTTCTCCTGAATTCCCTGTGGAATTTATTCTGAATTCCCTCTGGGATTCCTCCCAAATTCCCTGTGGCATTTCCAGCTCCTGCCATTTCCTAGATGAACACTCAATAAATTGCAGGGCAATGATTTTATTTGATGTCTTTCAGAGCTTTTTCAGCCCTTGCAGCCAGGAAGAAGCTGCAGGTTATTTTGGCAATATTTGGCAAGAGAAAACCCAGCTTTTTCTCCTCATTGATTTCCCTTTAAGAAACCCCCAGCACTCAATCACCCAGAGATGCTGTCTGAGTGGGTTTCTAGCTCGGTTTCTAAGAGAAAATCAGATTATTTCTTGGCCACCTACCCATGAAAACATTGCAACAGCTTTTTTTTGCTTGATTCCGTAGTTATATATTTAATTTTACATAATTCCTGTGAGCACTGAGAAAAGCCAAAGAGAAAACCACAGCAATCAGCAGGAAAAAGCATTTTTTCTCTCCAGCACATCCTCCTGATGAATATAAAATACAATTTTAAAGGATTTTAGGGAGTTTTATTCCACCTCAGCCACACTCCCTGAATGTGGAGTGCTCAGAGTTGGGTTTTCAGGCCCAGCTGAGCTTCACTCTTTTATTTATTCTTTTATTTATTCTTTTATTTATTCTTTTATTTATTATTTATTTTCTTGTTTATTTATTCACTCTTTTATTTCTATTTATTTCATCCATTAAAGAACCACAGGATCATTTAGCTTGGAAAAGACCTCTCAGATCATCAAGCCCAATAATATTTAGCAGGTCACAAAGCCCCAAAAATGTAGAAAATGCACTTTTAATATTCAGAATTCATTATTATTTATAATTATTCAATCTAAAAAGAGCACAGTGGGAACAGGGGGTTGGGTGGCAGGGTCTGGGCTCTGCTGGGAAGTTGAGGCCTTAAATCCAAAGCTTTTTAAGGAGAATAAAATGAGATTTTCTGTAGGAAAGGCTGCAAATAAGTGGGATTGGGGGAGGAATGGGAGTGGGAAAAGCTGAGCAGAGAGGCCAAGGGCAAAAGCACAGCAATGAGGAGTAAAAATAGCAGGATAAAGATCATTCTGGTACCAAAAAATAGCCTGTGGCTCCTGGTGTGAGAGTGGAATAAGTGACCAAAATAACCCCCATGGAAAAGAAATCCTGGATGTTTCCCCAGAAAATCTGTGCAGGGATGGGAGTGAGGAAACAGCTCCTTGTGGAACAGCTTTTTAGCCATAAAACCCATTTTATTTCATTGCTTGGGTTAAATATTTCACRTTCCAGGTRSTTTAATCTGCAGGTCTTTAACAAAYATAATATCCCCTGATTGTATCCAATGAAAACATTCATTGCAGAATTTTGGGTTTGGATTCCTTCACCCCCCCTGATTTCCACCTGATTTCCAGGCAGCAGAGTTTATTGCAGAGCTTTAGGAAACCAGATTAGAATATTATTTTAAGTGTCAGGAAGCATCAAGCATTTCATCCTGACTTCCTGCAGCCCTTGCTCTGGCAAATTTGATTTCCCACTTCACTAAAATCCACTTTATGAAAATACTGTGGGCTCCAAAATGGAAATCAGGAGCTCAGAAATGGCCCTGATCCCATTTTCCTGGGCTTTTTCCTCGTGTGTTTTGTCCTGCTGGAGCCTCTGAGGTGGGAAATGAAATGAAACTTTTCCTTTCATGTGCTCCCAGCTTTTCCTCCGGGGATATTTTGGGGTCGATTGAGGAGGATCAGCAGCTCCTCAAGGTGATGCTGGCTCTCAGTGTTCATTTCTGCAGGGGATTTTTCTCCTCCCTGCACCAGGATGGAATAAAAATAGCCAGGACTCAATCCCAAGGCCAGGCAAGGCAGAGTAATCTGGTTTTGAGCTGCTGAGCTGGCACCAACTCCTGGCCAAGGATGGG